>JAYMSZ010000476.1:0-19660 GCA_036897665.1 Pelargonium citronellum
TTGTTATCATGATAGTATGCCTTTAAAGCACTCATTTACTTCACATGGTTCAGCAACTTTATAAAAGCAAAGTCGGAATGGAATTGAAGCAAATGAGAATCCTAAAAAGCAAAGGAAGGGTTTCCATACTAATACAACGAGTTTGCCTCTATAAAGAGAATAAGTAACAAATATCCTGTAAACCGCTTCTTTTATAGAAATGAGGAAATTCCCAATATTCTAATACAAAAAGCATTCAGGTTAAATCCAATATTTATAAATTAAGAGTCGTTTTTCTTAGGTAATTAAGTGCAGCTTGTTCCTTAATAAGTCTTAGTAATGCAGGGATTCCAGGGTCCTGCTAAAAGGGCTTTCTATGGCAAATCCTTACTTAAAGGACTTCTTTAAAAAGGGGCCACATATACAGGTTTTTTTTTGCTCAAATAAAGTCTAGATGATTAAGGACTGCGTTTGTACATCCAAAGAACTTTCTTTTATTATGCCTCAACCCGCTTTAGTTAGAGAGTAAAATCTACGAAATTTCGGGTATAGCAGCGCAACTAGACCCTTTTAGGTTAAGGAAGTTGTACATCTAGTAATAATGTTTCCTCAGGAGGGCATAACAAAGTTGCTATTTTAAGATTAAAAAAACGATGGGGCTACAAATTGAGACTCGTATTTATATAGAAAGTTGGTAAAATTATCATAGTCATCTAGACACTTTGATTTTATTACCATTTATTATGGGGTCCCCTCTTATATTCGGGATTATTCTTGTAGTATAGGTACACTTTTTATTTATCTCATTCCAATATAAGGGTTTCTCTATAAATTTAAGAGTACAGTAAGCTCTAGATTTATAATCTCTCTAATTGTGAAGAAATGGGAATGTATAATTAAAGTACTTGGTACCCCTTTATACAGATTTAGAACAGAAAATAACTAGTAGGGAAACATAATAGAAGATTTTGGTCCTAATCAAATATTTTTAAAAGTTCTATATATACTAAGTATAGAAAGAATCCTTTATTAAAGCTTTTTCAATAGACCTTGTGTCAGAATTTTATTACACCAGATTCCGGTTATCTTACTTCGGATGACTTATAAAAAAATATCCTCAGGTTATCTTATCATTAATTGGTAAGGTGTCCTAAAAAAATTTTTGGTTTTGTTACACGAGAATACTAAAAAGCAAAGTTTATTAATTAGTTTTCTCGCGAACCCTTAAGGTTTACACATAAAGGTAACGGTTTGGTATACTATATTTCATGTATTTTTGTAAACCCAAATTTATAGCTCTATTGTATAGCTTCCAGATACTAGTCCTGCCCCTTTATAAATAAGGAAATCCTGCCATAATTAGAAAAACTGTATAGGGAAATTGGAACCTGATACTCTTTACTTGCTTATTATTCCTTAGTTTTTACACATTTTTGAGGTAGGATCCGCGGGTTAATGGAAAAAAAAGGTATCCCATCCCTTAACGCATTCCGTATAAGATATACATATAAACAAAATAATGTAAGACTTAGAACTTTTATAAACTTGTTTTTGCTCTTTAATAGATATTTCAATTATTAAGGAATTAATGAAGATTTACTTAAAAATGATTTTACATAAGGCACGCTGGGTACTGACCTATCTATAAGGGAACCCTTTAAATAATTACATACCTTTAATCTAGGTAACTCTTTGCCATTGCGCGGGGCTAGTTTGAGAGTTGGTTTATAGGACTCCCTAATCTATAATTTTTCAAATAATAGATTAGTATTTTTATTAGCTCTTTTTACTATACCATAACCTAATGGTTTTCTAAAAATTACGCCCTCTTTGTATCTTTTTTTATCTGTAACTTCCTTTCTCAATCAACTCATTAAAACTTTGCATTACTTCAGAAAACGTAGTATAATTCTCCTAGCATATCCTTATAATTGATGAGTTAATAGTTTTCTTAATATAAAAATAGTAGTAATGATATACGAGTATAAAGCAAAAAATATAAGCTTAAAATTACTCGCTCGCATCTCTTATTTTATGAAAAACTTTTAACAACTAAGTTACTATTTACAAAACTTTGGTCTCTAAACTCTTAGTACTCTTTAACGAAGAACATATGAAACATAATAAGTATCAAGAAATCCCACCCAGCGCCACAAGGGGTTCATATCCTGAATTTGTAACCAAAAAAGAGTGCATACTAAGACCCACCTTAAGGAAAGAATTGGAATTAGGTTACTAGACAAACTTTTATTAAAAGTCTTACTACTTTTTTTAATACTTAGAGTTTCTATACAACGCATTGTTAATCACTTGGTGTAACATAAGAAATCTTGTGTCCCTTGCTCATAAACTTTCATTTTCTTCTTAATTAAAGACTAACTGGACTATCTAAGCGCTTGGTCATATCCCTTATAATTTTAAAAGAACTCAAAAAACCTATGAGTAAGCAGGAGCTTTTGTCTTTAAAGACAAAAAACTGAGGTTATATGAGTAATTCTCTCTTATTCTCCTACTTTGATATCTAGACTCTGATTTCGTGATAACTTTACGGGGGAATACTTTCTATTTAAAATCCCTTTGTACTTTGATTAAGGCCAATGAATTTAAGTATATATAGGAATATTATCTGTCCTTATTGGAACTATTAAAGAGAATACATTGCATTGCGCATGAAAGGTATGTAATCCGGGGTTAGTTTCAGTAGAATTTAAACGAAATCCTAGTATACTGCAACCTCCTTTCAAGTTGATAACTAATTAAGAGCCCCCTAAGCAGGATTATATGCTCGGTATATCCTCAAGATGCATTTAGATAGGAAACTTTAGAAATATAAAATAGTTTGGGTGTTTCCCTTTCTAGATTCTCGTGATTCAGACTTAAACTTAAAAGCAGAACTAGAGGGTCTTTTTTCCAGAGTTATCGTTTAAACTTATTGAGTTATTGAGTATAAAGTAATCGAAAGTCCTTTAAAATAAAATTAGTTTGACTTTGGTATTTACCATTGACTCGCTTAATCAGGGGTCTTTGTCCTAAAAATAAGGTAAAGATTTATTCCATAAAATTACATTCTTGTGGTACCCCAGTTAAATATTAAAAGACCCGGTTTTATTCTAAACCAAAAAGTTAATAGCTCAAGAATTTACTTGTTCCTGACTGAGTAGTATGAAGTTAAAGTTCCTTGCCTTATACTTGTTTGAAACTGTTCAAATAAAAGAAAGAGTCGAGGAATTCTTTATAAGGAATTTCCAGTTTAAAGTACTATTATATTGAAGTGTAAATGCCAATGATTTAGACTCCTAAATAGAATTAGCCATGAAACATGCGTGAAAAGTCTAAGATTTCTAAAGCGAAGGATATTTCAAAGAGTTTATCTATTATTAAATGCGTTTCTCTATGTAGGATTGATCAGTTCCTAGAAGAGCCTTGTAGATGAAGTCTAGTCAATTTCTATTATAACGTACATTGAGATAAAAAGTACAAAAAAGTGTACGAATTTTTTTGTATGATTGATTTAATGCACATGGTTAATGCTTTGCATGACATTTTTGTATTATTTCATGTAATGGTAATCCCTGGCTATGTTTCTTGCTCTATTCAGAGGCCATATCTTGCTTAGAGCAGGCTGTAAATCTTTTCTGTGATATTGGAAGGCTCAATATGGCTGCAAGGTATTTCAAGGTATGACCCTTTATTGGTACCTTATCTTTTAAAATTTTCTATTTTGCATGATATATATCTTTATACAATGTCAAGACCTTTGATGCATTAATTTTAATGTGACTGTTATATGTTTGTCTTCTCTTCGTACTTATGATCATTGTAAAATTTGGAGTTACAAAAATCTCAAAACGTCTAATGACTTGGAATCTACCTTATTCGTGGCAGGAAATTGCTGAACTCTATGAGTCTGAACATAACATTGAGAAGTCCAGTGTTTACTATGAAAGGGCTGCTGATTTTTTCCAAAATGAAGAGGTAACAACTTCTGCTAACCAGTGCAAGCTCAAGGTTGCTCAGTTTGCTGGTCAACTGGAGCAGTAAGTCTTTTTTCTTCTTCTTCTTTTTTCCTTTTATTTTTGAAGATGTTTTCCCTAGATATGATGTAGTATCCAATACAATATTGTTTGCATGTTTCATGTTACTCACCTCATATTTTCTGCCTTGAATTTTATTGTAAAAGCTAATTCTACTTTAGCAACAAATTGTTGTGGAAGCTGATCAAGGATATACAAGTTTTTTGACTATAACCACCAAGTCATTTCCCAAATAATGTTAGGATTGACTATATGAAATAATTAGAAAAACTCCTTTGGATCTTCTGCATGTATTTGTCTCCTCTTTTTTGAGCTATCCAATATTTCTCCTCTATAAAACTATGTAGTGTCATATCTTGTCTTACTACTTTTCATGCTAACCATGGTCTACCCCCTACCTCTATATTTTTTCGTTACTTGATTCTCTCGCTAACCTCCCTTAGCTGCACATGTCCAACCCACTGTTGGTAACTTTTCCTTATCTTATCTTCAATTGAAGTCACCAACCTTAGTTGTAATCATATCTTTCCTAGTATTACCACAAATCCTCATACCTTTTCTTCTCCTAATCTTATAGGTTTTTCTCTCAATATTTGAAAGCTGCTTATGATGTTTATGCAGATACCCAAAAGCAATTGAGATTTATGAAGAGATTGCAAAACACTCTCTTAACAATAACTTGCTGAAATATGGAGTTAAAGGACATCTTCTTAATGCTGGAATTTGCCACCTTTGCAAAGCTGATGTTGTTGCAATTACCAATGCATTGGAGCGATATCAGGTCTAGATTTTGATCTTGATTGTCATCTTAGCATCGTAAATACTTCAGTGGGATGACGTTAATATTGCTCTCTTTTCAGGAACTGGATCCAACCTTCTCAGGAACACGTGAATATAGATTCCTAGCGGTAAGTTCATCTACATCTGAGTCAGTAGTGTTTAGTTTTGGCTGGTTAACTTCACTTTGTGAATATCTTTTTATGCATAAAGATATTGGTATTAACTGGAATTCTGTTCACTTGATTACACCGTGTTTACCTCCTTTATGGATTCAATGTCATATTGTCGTTCTTATCCATATTTCCTTGTGATAAGCTATTTAGCGAACCTTTTTTACTTATGTCAGGATATTGCTGGTGCAATTGATGAGGAAGATGTCGCTAAGTTTACTGATGTTGTCAAAGAATTCGACAGCATGACCCCACTGGTACAATTTTACCCACTAGAGATTATAAATTGCCTGAAAATTTCGCATACGTTTTGCTGGTGTTGCTAGCTACTAGTCTCTCTGCTTAAAATGTCATGTGTTCATATTTTCCTTCTTTTCTAGAATGGTTGTTATAATCCACGTGTCTTTTAATTTCCCTAATCTTTGACCCTTTAATGATTTGATTCTTTTGCTACTTGCCTATCTACATGAAACGAGTAAAATAATTTGTGCGTGCACATAACTTGTGGTATAGGATTCATGGAAGACAACCATGCTTTTGAGAGTGAAGGAAAAGCTGAAGGCGAAAGAAATAGAGGAGGAAGACCTGACCTGAAAACCCTATTTTGATGTGATGTGGTTTTATAGTTTGGTTTTTGATTGCACTATTTGTATTATGGATTTATGGTATGTTCAATTACACTCTCAATGTGTATAACATTACTGTACTTAATTCGGGCGTTTGAATCAGAGTGTATGTGCTGCTTGCTTTGCTGATTGTTGTCATTCCATTAAAGCCTCCGACTCTGGAATAAGTATAGTTGAATTGTTTTTTATTTTTATATTGGATAAAAGTGTGATTTATTTTTGGGTGGCTACATTGATCAAGTTTTCTGAAGTTTTGCCAGTACTACTTGAATGAAATTATGGGTAAGAGATACAACATGTATATATTTTATGAATTGATCAAAATAGACTGTAAATAAATGGTGTAAAAGACACAATTTGATCCCAAGCTTTGGTGTTTTAATTCAATTTGATCCCTGAATTTTGTTTAATCTAAATTTTCATGTTTTGCTTCCATTTGGTCCCTGTATTTTTTTAACCCAAAATAGCAACGACTATTTTAAGTAAAAAAGTTTAGAACTAAATTAGAGCTAAATATAAAAAGTTTAAAGACTAATTTTAGTTAAATAAAATTCGGGACAGAGACTTTTACCAAAATAAATTATTCTTTATTTTAATTGACATCTCTACAAAAAGGAAAGTTGTGTTCGCAAACAATCTCTTGGCATATTCTTTGTGGAGTATAAAGTTGGCTCTTGCTGTCCTTTCCAAGTTGTATTATTGAATCATTGTTGGTATTATTAAAGTTAAAACACTTTAGCCAAATAAAACTTCATAAAGGAATATTTTATACTATATTTTAATTTATTCATCAAGTATATTTTATATTTGTTTACTTTATGCCATCTTTTTTTTTTAAATCAAACTTTAAATTTCATATTAAATCATCACTCAAAGCTTGAGAAATCACCGGAGGACAAACTGGAGCCACCCAAGTACAACGACCAGACATAGATATAGTAGCCCTAGCAAGCTTATGAGCTACTACATTCGCGGATCGACTAACATAAGAGAAACAAACATTCTCCAAACTATCTGTTAAATTATGACAATCACCTAAAATTAAACCATAAATATTTGGCAGTCCGGATTCTAACTCCCATCTTCCTTTCATAATAAGTGTATTTTTCTCTTAAAATTGTTTTATAACATGTGTCATTTTCTAGTGAATTAATGCAGTGCATTTCCAGTAAGATAATTAATATTCTTTATCTATTATCATAATAATACAATAGTAAATGCATCACGCTAATTTTTTTTTAAAATTGTATAAAACAAAAACATTCATTTTAGAACATTACTTTAACAATTAGTTAAAATGTGATAAAAAATTAGTTAAAATGACATCAAAATGAATTTATTTTACTTTACTTTTTAAAATTAAAACCATTATTGCTTTTAAAAAAAGCAAAACTATAACATAAACACAAGTTTGATAAAATAAAAAATCAGACATGTGATGACAAAGAAACAACGGTCGGTTATTCACGCTTTTTGACGTGAATATGTAAGTTGAGAAATTTAAATAAATAATGTTAAATTATTGAACGGCGTTTTATGAATGAGTAGGCTGAGCCACCTGTCTAACATTACTACAAAACAAAAAAAAAACAAAAAACAAAAAAAAAATCAAAGCTATCTCTATTATTTCCAAAGCAGATCCAACGATACATTGATGGAATTGAAGAGCAATGAGTCCCAAACTTTTATACCGTAGCGTCCTCTGTTTCCATGGCTCCACCTTCTCACGTAGACCCAGTTGGCCACTTTTGCCAGCCAAATTCAAAAACAGCTTACTTCGGTTCCTCAACACCAAACCAATCTTCTTTTCCTTAGAAAAAATCAAACCTTTTTCCAGAAGCAAATTAGCTTGGAGCTAGGTTTCGCGATCACACCATCTTCGGACTCGTTCTTGTCGTCAATCTATAGGTATGTTGTTGTTCGTCTTCGAATTCTAGATTCTTTTGTCGTCGTGCTGTTTCTTTTTGGTTCAATTTTGACCCATTGTGTTGATTTTTTGAACTCTTGAGGTTTAATTTTGATGAAACCCATGATTGTACTTTCTGGGTCTTGAACCAAAATTTACTCTTGAGGTAAATTATGGGTTTTTATCATGGGTTTAGCATAATTTGATTGTTTGATTAAGGTTCATGTCTTGTTCTCTAAGGATTGCCTTTTCAGCTTAAAAGGTCTTTGTTTTGTGTTTTGTTTATGTTTGTCCACTAAACGATGCTGCAATTGTTTATTAGTATTATTCGACTTCTCAGCTGGATTTTCCTTCTTTATTTTGTTTTTTTTCAGATTAGCTTAGTTGTGAGACAATTGGAAGATTCTTTGTACATGTTGTTTAAGGTTCAAACATCTTACAGAACATATCAATACGTAGCTGTGCTGGAGCACTTTGTTCCTCTAGTATGCATAGCTTTGTTTATTCCCAGTTCTAATATTGATTGAGAGAGCTCAATCTTTGGTACGAGAATGATGTCAATTGAAAATGGGAAACACAAGCAGGAAATTGAAGTTGAAGAGTCCGTAACGGATCCTACTAAAGCAAAGGGTCAAAATCCTCTGGAAATTTCAAATTCAGGGAGGACATTGGTTTCTGAAGAAAAATCTCCAAAGTGGCTCCGTAGGGCATTTACGGCTGCTCCAAACAGCTTAAGCTATCTGAAATTTGGTTCTGCATCTGCCAGATTCAAGCGGCTTGCAGAAGAGAGAGATGAGGTTTCTCGGTCTGTGGCTTCTTCAAACTCTCAAGGTCTACGGGAACGTTTGAATGTGTTTTTCTTCCGGAAAATTGATTGGGCTTCCCTCGTGAAGATGTCCATGGAATGGATCAGAAATCCAATGAACATGGCCCTTTTTTTATGGATCGTTGTTGTTGCTATCTCAGGTGCCATTTTGTTCCTTGTCATGACTGGAATGTTAAATCACGCAATTCCTAAGAAGAGCCAGAGAGATGTTTGGTTTGAAATTAACAATCAAATTCTCAATGCACTTTTTACTCTTATGTGTCTGTACAACCACCCAAAGCGGTTCTACTATCTTATACTTCTTTGTAGATGGAGGCCAGAAGACATTTCTAAACTACGAAAGGTTTACTGCAAGAATGGAACATATAAGCCGCATGAGTGGGCACACATGATGGTTGTTGTTGTTCTATTACATGTGAACTGTTTTGCTCAGTATGCCCTTTGTGGTCTAAACTTGGGGTACAAAAGATCTGACCGACCAGCTTTAGGAGTTGGAATATGTATATCTGTTGCCATTGGTGCACCTGCAATTGCCGGCGTATACTCTATTGTTAGCCCCCTCGGAAAGGAATATGAATCCGATATGGATGAGGAAGCACAACTTGAGTCTGTTGTTGGGGAATCCGTGAGGCTGGAACATATGAGGTTAGGAGCACCAGAGAAGAGGTATTCATTTGCATCAAAAGATGAACAGAGAATTGTCGAAACTAGGCCAGAGTGGAGTGGAGGAATTCTTGATTTCTGGGATGATATTGCTCTTGCATACCTTTCATTGTTTTGTAGCTTCTGTGTTTTTGGGTGGAATATGGAGAGACTTGGGTTCGGGAATATGTATGTTCATGTTGCAACTTTTCTTCTGTTCTGTATGGCCCCTTTTTGGATTTTCAACTTGGCCGCTGTAAATATTGATAATGAGAGCGTCAGGGAAGTGGTGGCTGTTACTGGGGTTGTTCTTTGTGTATTTGGTTTACTCTATGGTGGCTTCTGGAGGGTTCAGATGAGAAAAAGATTCAATTTACCAGCTTATACCTTTTGTTGCGGTGAGCCAGTGGTTACAGATTGTGCATTGTGGCTTTGCTGTTGTTGGTGTTCTCTTGCTCAGGAAGTGAGAACAGGTAATTCCTATGATATTGTGGAAGATAGGTTTTGCAGAAAACAGATGGAGAGTGAGAGTGGAAATGGAGATGGAGAATCTCAATTTAAATCTTGCCCAAGTTCTCCACAAGGGTACACTTCTAGCCCAAGCAAGATAACCGGGAGCTCTCCTGGTCTTAGCAGATTTTCAAATGGAAATTGGAGTCGTGATACGCAACTTTCAATTGTTGAAGAATCTTATGCAAGAGGTAAGAACGATTTTATGACTCCAGCTCCATCATTGATAAAAAGAGATGCCAATTAGACAAGATAGTGATTTATATAGTATTGTGTTTTGTAGATCAAGTGGTGCGGAATAGTTGATGTAATTTACTTGTATTTTGAGTGCACTCATGGGTGTTCCATGCTTTAAAAGTTCCAAAACTTGTTTGGTTACCAACATAGCATTACTTTTCATATGATATACCAATTTCAATACATAGCAAAATCCTTTCCTGGTAAATTTTTAGCCCAACCTCTCTCTCTCTACCCCCTCCTACGCATAATTAGAAAAATTAGGAAACCAAATCTCTTGAGTTTTTGTTCTCTTCCATTATTTTCTTAAGGGTAGAATGTTATGTGCTTGTTGATAGACCTTTGTCTGAGTTTGGTTTCTTAGAGTCTTAAAAGGGTTGGTCATTAGTGGTTCTGAAATGAATTCGAGTCTGGCATTTGAAAATACGGGTTGGCACCTGATTTCAAACTCAACCATGTCAGTTTTTGAAACATTTTGCAAGCACATTATGGAATGAAAAGTATGGATTTAGGCTTATATGTGTGGCTTACTCTTAGCAATTAAAGGTTTTGTAGTCTGGAATTTAGGCTCCGAATGTATCAGTTGCTCTTCCACTTGTTATATTTATTTCGCTGTCTGTTTTGCTTGTACATCATCTCATGTATCAGATATATTATGACATTTTCCATCAACTTTCTCTCTGTATGGAGAAATTATATTTCTGGTGATACAGTATACAATTGTTTACATTATGAAATTGATTGTGTATCAGTTGAACTTTCTTGGTAAGGTTTTTGGTTTATCCATGCACCAATAAATTGTTTCTCTTGCAGACTTTATGCTCAGATTTTTGTGAAAAACTGGTGAGAGTGAGGGGCAGATAATTTGTTGAAACTTGAAAATAGTACGTTGTTACTGCTATCATGTGAACTGAGTTTTGGCACTTGTTGCATTGTTACATCTTCTGAGAGTTGAACAACTTTTTCCTCTTTTCTGGGACCAAAAAAAGGAAAAAGTTTTCTTCTTGTGAAGCTTGATTCATTCATTGTTTTGAGGGCTTTTCAAAACAAGTTCAGTTGTAAAAGTTTTGGCAGTTCAAAATAGACTACACCTTTGTTTGTTTCTTTTTGTCTAACCTTTGTTGAAATCCCCATGAAAATTGTAGCAAAAAGCTCTAAAGAGTTCACGTGATGCAAAGCTACCATCTTTAATGCCATTGTAGATGATCTCAGTACATTTTCTGAGAAGTTTCCAGTGAAATTGCAAGGAAATTTCCTATTCATTGTAGTTTTGTTCTGGGTGAAAATTCTTGCTGTGTTTCTTTCTTATTCTATTATGTTTGATTGCATCTTTTTTATACTTAATTGTCATAATCAATCCACCAAATCTCTGTCATTCTCTTCCAGTTCCAAGTTATGGTTTGCTGAGATAGATTCAAGGAGCTGCGAATTTCATTGGTTTCTTGATTAACTTAATGACAAAATTGGTGCAGAATTTGACCTTCAACACTGAAAATATGCAGTGTTTTGTTGTCACAAGTTAAAAATAAACTATCTTACATTAATGGTTTGTTTGAGTTGTCTACTTCAAATGAATATAAAGGTAAATGAGGAAAAATATACATAGAGTATAAATGTTTTTTAGGTAGATCATGAAATTAAAACGATCTTATGCATAGATTAAAAACATATTTATCTTAATTTAAGGCCGACTCATATCATATTTAGGTCTATCGACTGAAGGTCGGTCATGAAACTAGAACGATATACTGTATAGAGTAAAAAACATCTATATCTAAATATGAGGTCAACCTATATCTTCTTTGGGTACTATAGATATCATGTTGTAACATTATGACTTGGGTTAGAGTTATTTTGGTCATCATCCATCATCAAATCATGAGCAATTTTAAGTGTCGAATATTTAAGAGCTACAAGAAATCGTGAAGGTGACTTCAAGCTCGTGCGGAGTAAACGCCCCACCAGATCTTTATTGTTTGGAAGTCGCGCTTCCATCCTGCAATAACCAAATAGCTTTTGAATGAATGTCTACAAACATGCATGCAAGAGGATGGAGGAGATAAGCAGAGAACCCAAACAATAACAGAGAAATAAAAATCTAAGCTTTGGAGGAGTTTGGATTCAAAATCGTCGTCCATGAAATGAGAATTGGGAGTGACCAAAAACAAGAAACGAAACGGAGGAATATTGTTTTTGCAGAGAAGGAGGAGAAAACAGAGCACAACGGTTTTGGACTTTGCTACAGTTTCTTATGATTTGGATATATTCTATTTCTACTGACTGATTGGGAGAAGAGAATATATGCGTGATATTCTCGTTTTGTTATCCATCGAAAGTACCAAAATAACCCCTTGTTTTTTTCTTCCCATCGATACTGAATCATGGAGGGTAATATTGTCTTTTCTTGTATATTAGTAGACTAAAGTCTAGTAGTGTAAGGTGTGGGACCCGCAAATGCATTGAGTTGAATATTTTACTCTGTGGTGAGCCAACGGTCGAATTACAACTCAAATAATTATTACTCATAAAAAAAATTCTTTAATTTGATGGAAAATTTATGTGAGTAGTTGAATTTTTTTCATAAATGGAGCCTATTTCGAAATTCGAATTACCTTTATTATTTAATAGTGATATTAGTAATTTAGTAATAAAATCTTGATGAACTTTTCTACGAATGAACACAGAAATTTAAATATTAACTTTCTTAAATTTTGAAATCAAACCCCTAAATATGATAGAAGCATTTATAACCTTTGACCCAATTTCATTTTGAATTGAAAAATGAATAATTAATTGAATCATTTATGTCAAAATATCATTGGTTGTAATTATATGTTAGTATTAATAATTAGTGGTAATAATAATGTAAATTTTAGAAAATATAAGATGGATAAGAACAACAAATATTTTTGGAAAATGAAATCACCGACGTATACGGTATTTAAAATATTTGATTGTACGAGTGTAATTGAGTCAAACCAAGTTTAAAATCGTTAGGGTCGACACTTTTATATTCAATTCGATAGAGTTTGAACTTTGAATGAGTTTATAAATTATGCCTCAAACTCGACTCGATAAAATTAGCCAAGTTCAAACTTATCTCAACTCGTTGACAATTACAAATATTAAATAGATGACATGCATATAATTATATATATACTTAAAAACATAAGAGACAATAAAGATATTCCATATAACAATTCGTAGGCCCAAAGTTTTGAACTGAGGCCTCTTGGAAAGTAGAATCTTTTGGTTGGGGAGCTTTTCAATGCTCATTTATCAAGCTCATATCCAAGGTTGTTCTCACTGTGCGCATGCAGGTCGGCGATAGTGGCTTTCCGTTCTCAGCTCACGGTCATGTACTGTGGCCTTGCTGCGCCTTCGCCGCAACCTCAGAGGTTGGGAATTTGAGTCTCTGGATCAGCTTAACTCTGAGTTGGTTCGAGTTCATATTAATCCATCTATTGCAGACAGGATTAGATTGTTGGGGTCTCGTCCATGTACCTTTTCAACCAACAGAGTGTATTCTCAGCACTATTTGCTTTCGCCTCATGCTAGGTTCGCTTGTTACAATTTGATTTGGAAAGCTGGAGTCCCTCCAAAGATTCAAAGCTTCGCATGGCTTGCTTCTCTAGGTAGCATTCCATGTCTGTCTTTTTTGCGGGATAGAGGAGTATTATCGGTAAATCATTCTATTATTTGCAAAATCTGTTATGTTCATGAGGAGAGCTGTTCTCATTTATAATTGCATTTTTATTGGGCTTGGATGGTGTGGAGCGGGGTGATTCGTTGTTGGTCGAGTTTTGGTGTAGTGCCGAAAAGTTGTTATGATGTTGTTGTGTCTTGGCCGAATCTGGTTCGCGGTCCGGTGCAGGTGCGCAAGGCATGGGCTGGTGTATGTCCAGTCGTCTTTTGGATAATTTGGTTGGCTCGTAATAGTTTCGTGTTCAATGAAAAATTCCCATCCTCGGCGGACGCTATTCTTCGCATCCAGTGCCTCAGTTTTTCAATTTTGCCTTATTTACTCAATGTTGTTTCCATCGATTTTTCTTTGATCGATTGGATTTCTTGTCCAGCTTTGGCCTTAGCTTAGGTTGTAGCTTTGTTGGACCGCTCTTTGTACATTGTATTTTTTCCACCTTGGAATTTTTAATACAACGCACCGCTTGCTTATAAAAAAAAATACAACAACACGGTAACATTTTACTCGTACTTTGATATGATAATTCGGATTTTGAGTTTTTAATTCAAAACGATTGAAAAAAGTTCGAATCACGCATATTGAATTTTGTTAAATTGGATTTGATCAAATAAAATTTAAGTGTGCAAAAAAAGTGAATTCGTCCAATCCATTCTGTTTTTTAGTTTTTATAAAAAATGATCTGATCGAAAAATGATCGAGTTTGAATAGTTTAAGCTGAATTGAATTTCGGATTTCGAGTTCATATTTAAATTGTCAGCTCTACTCATACTCAATCATGAAACATAATACTTAGGTAGCGTTATTTCAATTCTTTAAAATTTATAATTATTTAACTCCTTTGATGAAAGAGAATATTTTTTTATTCCCAAATATGTCCTCCAGAAAAAATTAAACGAACACAATAATTATTACAATTTTAAAATACTCAATGTGTCCTACTTTCCTAGAATTTCAAATAAAAATTATTAAACGAATGCTACATAAGTAATGTGCTCTTAGTTTTAAATAACTAATTTGAACATAATGGGTATGAAAAAAATAAAAAGAAGAACATTCAATTTATTTTGCGGTTGGAAAAGTGTGGAAGTGCCAAAATCAACATATTTAATTGGATAGTTAATGAATTTTAAAATTCTTGGTCATGAGTCAAGCCTTGAACAAGTCTCGAAATTTCTAGTCTTCTCTCTTAATTAATGTACTAAATTTTACGAATTGGAACAGAATTCTAAGTTTAAAACTCTAAAAATTGTAGCAATGCTAAAATTTGATAGAAAGATTTAGGTAGTTATTGCAATTCTATTTAAATCGAATTTGAATGAAATTTCTACACTTTCAAAATTGTAGCATTTATTATAATTGAGACTTCAAAATTTGAAAAAAGAATCTAATCAAATAATTTCTTCAAAAATTAAAACATGAATTTGATCAAATATTCCCAATTGCATACTGATACATGAAAAGGTAAAGATAAAAGACCCGATTTGGTTACGAAATTTACTGTTTTCACCCAATTTGGTTCGTCAAAAAAATCTCTGAACTTTCGAGTTTCACCCCAATTTAGTGCTTAAACTATGTTTTGACCAAAAATGTCCTGAACCTCAAAATGGTCATTGGTTTATATTAGAAATTGAGTAACCAAATTGTATCAATATTTGAAAGTTTAGTGCCGTTTTGGCTAAAATGAAGTTCAGTATCAAAACATGAAAGTTTAAGTACTATTTTTGGTTAAAAATGGTTTAGGGACCAAATTGGTACCCAACGTCAAAGTTTGGGGCCATATTGGGTGATACTGAGTAAAAAAAGCCGTTACCCTATTGAAAATTTAGACCTAGTACTACAAATAAGGAATAATATACTCTAATATTAAGACAAGAACCATATACGTGGTAATCCAACCACACTCATCTTAAGAGGAGAGACCAATTGAAAATGCATAAAAACTAGGCAAGCTTTAGCTTGTGCTGGACTTAACTTTCATTTTTTACGAGCAAGCTCCCTAGGGAAAAACGTGTTTATTCATTTTCTCGCTATACTGGCCTCAATTTTAAGAAATGGGTCTTTTACCGATTTTAAATGACCCAAATGAAGGATTTGTCTGAAATTCTGTTTTTTTTTCCAGACCGTTGGAGCTATGGGGGGTGCAGTGGCGATACTGGAGGTGATGCCTAAGGAGTACAGGCACATGATAAGAGGGCCTTCTTTGAAGGTGGACTTGGAAACTGCAGCCATTGCCGAGGGTGTTTTGACATTTGTGAATACTTTTGTTGTTCTTATTATCGTCTTCAATGGACCTACCAATTCGGTTGTGAAGGCCTGGCTGCTTGCCATGGCTACCGTTTTCATTGTTACAGTCGGTGCTGAATATACTGGTCCTTCCATGAATCCTGCTAATGTGAGTTGTAACTTGTTTGCTCTTAGTTTGTTTTCTTCTATAATTTATTTGTGTACTTCATAGTATTTCTTAGAACATTGAAACTTGTCGTATCATATCGCGTCCTGAGAGGCATTGTATCATGTTATCTGCTAGTTGTTAGAGCTAATTGTTTCCTTCTCATTTGACTTCGTTGCATGATTTCACCAAATATTTTGCGTCTAGTCGGCATTTTAAACATCTCACTAGGACTAATGCAGTTATTAATTAGGTTGAGAGAAGTGTAGAAACTATGAGCTCCGTTTTGGTGATGTATATTTTGCTTTTGGTTACAACTTTTCAAACTACTATTGGCAATTCTTTTGATGTTACCTTTTGCATATTTTACAAACACATGTTATTTTAAGTAGAGCCTCATGTCTTCAATTCTAGTATCAAAGCAATGATATCTCCATCCTATCATACAGTATCTTCACTATTATCTCATCCAACAGGCATATAAGAAGGATAATTTCATTTGGCAGAACCTTATTGTCATCCAATGTTTCACATACTGCATTTTCCCACGTCCATAGGTCTTGGAAATTGATAAACAATTTCATTGCTTTAATTCTTTTGAACATTGTTGATGCTTTGTGCATGTATAATTTATATTTCCTTATAATAAAATATAACATATTTAGGTTTTACTAAGAAATTGGAAATTGAAATAAATAAGCCTTTTGTATCTTCTTGAACCAATTAAGGTGACAAACTTTGAATGGTTTTAGTATGGGAATGATAAAGAGAGTGTGAGTTATTAATCCTCTTTCTTGACACTATACTACTTCCTTCGCTTTTCCCATTGGAAAGAAACAAGATTAACACATCTGGTAGAGAAAAGAGTGGAATAATAGAAGAAAAAGATATTTAGCTCATTCATTAATATAAGCAAAGATCGTATGACTAGATTTTGTTTGGGGAAAATAAAGAGAGTGTACAATATTAAAAATCATATTTGAAATATGTTTGATTCAACTAGTGCGGGTGTCAAGAAACAATTCTTCTAAGGCACCTAATAATCACCATGTAAGTGTTGAGACATGAAAGAGCTTGTTGTCGTCCATCCATCTCTTCTATTGTTCTTTGCCTATAAATTTAAGAAACTGGACAACCTTTCAGGGTTCTACCATTCCAGTACCTTTAGATCTAAGAATGATTGGGAAGAGATGAGATGTTGATGAAACCAAGTTTAAACATCCCAGGCCTTAAGATAAAGTGCACTATGGGTTGTCTAGCTGGCTTTGCGAGTTAAAGAGAAGTGGAGAATAAGTTGGCATCTTTTGCTGCATTGTTTAGTTACCAGGGAGTCATATATCTTGTATGAATTAGGTGATGCCTAGTAGGATGCAAGATTTGATGGAATGTTGGTGTCGTCGTGTCGACATTGAATTATATGAGTCATTTAGATGGAAGGTGGTTCTGTTAAGTTTGATGTTATATATCATTTGTTAGAGGAGAAAACCATGTGTTTGCGTGTATTGGATTGGTAGCAATTCAATCTAGAACTAAAATAGGTATTCTATAGATCTTTAATTGTGTGGCTGGTTTTTTGTTTTGATGCACTTCACTGCACCTTCCATGTATTCAGGTCTTTTCATCATACACTCAGTTTTAAGGGATGTTACCATCTACCTCTTGATGTAAACAAGCTCTCTTAGCTATGCTAACCTATTGATTCTGCAGGCCTATGGGTGGGCATATATAAGCAATTGTCACCACACTTGGGAGCAATTTTACATTTACTGGATTTGCCCCTTTGTAGGAGCAATATTAGCTGCTTGGCTATTCCGAGCTATCTTCCGTCCACGAGTAAAGAAGGAGAAGAAGGCATGAAGAGTGCAGTGTTCGGGTTTTGCTTGTGAGTAAATAAGTTGAAGTATATACGTAGTAAGAAGTTTATATTTCTTAGTTTGGTACATTATGAATTATGTTAGGACAATCTTGACCATATGATTCAAAAAAAAAAAAAAAAAAAAATTGTTTCCTCTTGAAGATAAGGTTTTAGTGTTAGGTTGGGTAAGTTGCTGGTCAGGTTATGCTGGAAGCTGGTTCATTTCCTCTCGTACGTATATGATAAAGTATATCATCATGATTTGAAGGTATGTTGCATTATATACGAAATAGTATTTATTCATGTAATGGAGATTGTTAGGATTGTAATTAGTTAGAACTCCATTTCACCTAGCTTCTTCTATTTGTTCCTCATCCACCTAGCAATGGTAATGCTTCAGCACCAAACTTTCTTTTCTACATCTATTTGTTTTTTTTCTTCCCCTTTTCTCTATGTGGTTACTTGTGACCTAGTAATTGCTAGCGCAACGCAATAACTTAAGTTCAAATGACTCCCTCCAAACACCCAAACGGAAACCTAGAGTTGGGTGGGAATCATTTTCCCTAGTTTTGGAGTAAAAGAAAAAATCTCTCCGATGAACAAAGAAGTGTGATTATTCTATTCAATATTTTATCTGTCTTAAAATTAGTATCTTATTTTTATCTTTAAAACATATTAAGGAGAAGCTAGATAGTGTGATATATTCTCAATTGTATTCTCATGAATCATGATCATGTGTTATAACAAACATAAAGTATAATAACTAATTTATTCTAAGGTTACCATTGTCCTTAATTTCATGTCTAACTAATGTTGAAAAGAAACTAAAACACATTTAAAATCTCTATTTTTAGCGTGTTTCCTCACGCAAGTCACATGTTTGAGACTCTGAAACTGAAGCTTTGGATTGACAATTCTCTAACACGCGAATAAGACGAAAACATCTCTAGAGTTCTCTAGATGCCTACTTGGGCTCACTTTGGCGCTTAGCCATTTTTGAGGAGCTTGGCCACTTTGGGGAACTTGGTTACCTCGGGGAGGTTGGTCATTCTTGAGGAGATTGACCTTCTTGTGAGCTTGACTATTCTTGTGCAAGGAAGTATAATCAATCTTTAGGAGCTCAAGCATTGTTGGAGAGCATGAAAGAGAGGTACTATAGATATGCTTATGCAAGGTGGAGTTGCTAGAAAACTGGTCATGTAGTCGATTTGTCAAAATAGTAATGATGCAAATTGGCTATAAACTTTAGTAACTTGATTCATCTTAACGACATGTTAGTCTGAACCAAACATAAAATAGAACTTTACAGATTCCTAGTCATTCTAAATAGGGTATGTGGTTTGTCCATATTTTTGTAACTCACTAAAACTAGCTTATTTGTACAAAAACATCTTGCCAAAATAAACTTGACATCTTGCATACAAAAGAGCATGAAATAAATCCCGAATCTCCGCTTCCATATTAAAATATGGTCCAATTTTAGCCGATGTCTCTAAGGGCCTCCCACTATGTTAATGTATGACACTTTTAGAATTTGCTAAATTGAAAAATAAAAAATGGACCGATAATATAAGGCAACGATAGTTTTTGTAAAACAATACAGACATATATTTTTACTGTATTATTAGGAGTAGTATATAATACTAATAAAAACAGATGAGATCGCAGAAATAAATACAACTTTACGGCACGAATAAGAAATTGGAATGGAAGATTTGTAAGAAACCACTTTGATTACACTTTACACTTGGATTCTTCTTTCTCCTCTCGATCTGCATCTTCCTCTGCGATTCGATCTACATAAAGAGAAAGAGACGAAGACGAAGACGAAGACGAAGAAGAAGAAGCATTGTGTTTGTGTTAGAGAATCTGATTTGTTCAGATGATATTGCTCACATCTAACCTATCACATTTCGTCTCAATTCGTCTCCTATAAATCAGATTGGTAGCAGATCCATTGTAGGAGAGGAGAGCTGGAGCCCTTACAGGAATCGCAGTCCTTG
>JAYMSZ010000477.1:0-19652 GCA_036897665.1 Pelargonium citronellum
CAGCAGCCACCATTCTTAATTAGCTCCGTTTTCACTAGTGTACGGTTTGTGTTTTTATTTTTATTTTTTTTTATGTCACGTTTTTTTTCTTCTTTGAATTAACTTGCTAAGTATATATAATGTGCATTTTTGTTGCAACAAAAAAAAAAGGCATGATGAGTTTGGTGATTGCTTTGGAAAATTGATCATGGTGATCAAGTTCATTGAGTTTTCCAAATATATTGGATTTTTGTGTGGAAATTAGTTAGGGTTTGTAAGAGAGAATAGTAATATTATTATTAACAAGTCATTTGGGTTTGAGAAATTTTTGTTTTGTTTGTTGCATTGTTAATTAATGTTAAGCTTCTCATTCTGATCTTTACTATTGATCTTGATCATCATCATCATCATCAAAATGTAGCTACATCTTTAATTTGTTGGTCAGAGAGAGCATTGAGTTTCTTCCATTAGTGGCCTGAAACCTCCACTATGTAAATTCAATGTCTTTTTGGTCTGAAACCTCTCTTCCATGCAGTGCATTGCCATTGCCATTCTTAAGCTATAGCAGAGCAGATTGGGACCTTAAATATTATAAAACTATATACTAGGAATTGAGGAAGAGGGACAGGAATAGCTAGCAATAGACCCCACATGAGATGATCAATTTGATATACACATGAGTCTCTCAGGTGGCCCTCTGATGGTTATATATATATTTACTCTCACACCCCATCTAGGGCTTAAAACCACTATGTAACTACATGTATTTATTTTTTTTACTGTCAATTGTCATCGCGGGTTAGAACTGACAATTCGTGCGTGTGTCGTTAAATATTTGACTATTTAAACACGATCAGCACGAGCACGACATGTTTAATTGTTGTGTTAAACGGTTGAATAGGAATGCGACACATTTAATATGATAACTATATGGACCGTGTTCATTTGAGACGAAACGATTATAGCACGAACACAATAATTTGCACGATAGAACCAACACGTATATTTGACACGACACTACTTAACATGTTTGGCACAACACAACCTCCAACACACGTTGCTAGTCGTGTGCTGTGTTACAACACCAATTACTAGCTCTAACCGTGAGTACGAGAACTAGAACTAGCAACCTGTATATGATCATTCCTCTTCCTTTTTCTGCCTATTTTGTTTAATGTTCATGAATTGCAATAAGGTTGCATGCTTATTAGCTAGATGCTGCCTGGCTGTGGAACCAATTTTTTTGATGTGGTTGGTGTTCTTGACCCTACTAATACAGTGTACACCCTGTCCCCAATTGAATTCTCCTTAATTCCTATTAAAGATTAGAGGATTTTGTTCTTTCTCCAATACATATACTTGCATGTCTAGACACTAGTAAATTGTCTTGAAAATGGTTGGAGATAGATGCATTTTTTTCAGTGCAAATTAGTACATCTGTCCTCTTAAATAGGAGTTGAAGAAGGTGTTTTACAATTTATCTAATTAAATGTAATTGTTTTGTGTCTTTTCTCTAATATTGATATATATTTGAAAGTATGATATCACGAATTCATGATCATCTTCCTTGTATTTTTCCTTTATAATGATCAGGCAACAACTCAAAAGTGTGCATGAATGTGTTGTTCGTGTTTATATACATTAATTTCTTGTATTAGTAGTTGTTGTAGATTGAGTTACAATGATATTATATGTTGATTGTTTAAGTATTTGTATTTAAATTTGACCATTTCTTGGTTGTCTCTTGGTTTGGTGAGTTGTTTTTTTCCATCATATAAGCATATAATATGAAGAAAAGCCATGCTAAATTATTCAATTAAAGCTTCAATAACCTTTCAAAAAAAAATTAAAGCTCCAATAAAATTATACTATATGGTTGGAGGACCTACCCTTTGCATATAACAGGTAGGCTGTGTGACCTTTTAGATACATATAGTAGCTAAAAAATATATTTAATTATACAACATTAGTGTGCTTATATATGATTAAACAAATTAAAGACACTCCTCATTTGATTAAATTATGATGTATTATATGTACATATATATACCTATATCCATGAAATCATCTGAGCTGTGGTTTTTTTAATTTTATAGTGGATTTCCTACTACATAAGCATAAGATATTTTGAGAAGTTTATCAAATAATTTATGTTATTTTTTACATTCTCATATTTGCAAATTCTCAAATTCTCAAATCTAATAATTTATGTTAGTTTAAATAACAGCTTGTAATAGTTTTCTGAAAATTCAAGAAAAATAACTAATCGAACGGCACATCAGATTATACAACACGCATCGAACAAACAAAGAACTTCATCAATATTAGTTTCCAAGAGTAATTACTCATTGAATTAGATTCTTCTTTATTTTTTCCTTTGTATTTCAAGTGTATGTAACATCTTAACAACAATTTGCTTTATATTTAATGTTTCTTTCTAATTGCTTGCTGGATATGTATAATTCTCCTGTTATGTCTTTAAATTGTGCAAGCTAAAGAAATTTATTTTGTGATTAAGGTGATAATAAAAGGAGTGTAGTTAGATCAACCAATTTGTGGGCCTATACTTTAAATGCCATTTCATAATTATGTACTAATTAATTTGATTATTCCATTAATTACTAAGTTTCTAATTCCAGATTATCAGCATATTTGTTTGCAGTTCAATTGGTATAGCTCAAACAAGTAATTAAATAAATAGTGATCATAAATTGCTGTGAAATAATTATTATATAATATATATACATATATAATCTTGAATTGTTTTCACTTTTCAGTGTTTTTTTACCTATCACCAGTGAATATATTTATGAGCTTTTCATCTCTTTCATCAATTTCCTTCAAGTTTCTGAAATTTTGCAAAAGAACTCATAGCTCATAACATAAGCTGTCAAAATTATATTTTGGATCCCCTTAATTGATATACATTGAAGTCTTTGTAATGTCAATATAACTGTTAGTTAAGCTAAGAAAATGACTCATTTTTTTATATTTTTCTCGTCTTCAATATTTATGGTGTTGCAGTGTCCCGTAATTTTTTGCACGAACAAACTCTATTTTGGAGATCTTTATCTGTATTTTATTCATATATAATTTGAAAACTCAATCTTAATTTGAAAAAAAAAAAGATTCGTATCGATAATTGAATGTTTGATATCAATTTATTGTACTTCTTTAACAAATGACATTTTCGTGAATAGATATTCGTATGTTGTGTAACTTCTTACGAGAATATAATGAAAGTGATGGAATTTTTCCTAATTTTAGGAGTAGACAAAAAGGTAGGTTGGAAATGTTTCTACCAATGCCTATTGTAGGATGATTTATAGTTATATTTTAGATTAAATGTATCTCAAGTCATCTATCGATGAATACGACCAATCTAGATCACTTAAAATAAAACATACACCATTCAAATTTATGTTTGGTTGATATTTTTTCTAGCGCATAAAACTGATTATATTATTAATCCAAATCCAATGTTAACAAAGTAGAAATAATATTGGGGACCTGAAATCAGTAACACATAGACCACTCAATTTGTAAATTTACCAGTGAAACTAAACTCAAAACTACCATTTCTATCAAATTTTAACCTCCTAAACTAAATGTGTTACTAGATAATTTGTTCTTATTTAATTCCTAACTTTAGATTATTGAATCATTTTGAATTGTTTTGTTATTTGTTATTTACCTTGGACAATTTTTTTGTTACAATTTTTTTAAAAAATCAATCCAATCTAAAATAATTATGTTTTAAAAAATATTATTTCTTATGTTCCAAAATAATTGTTCACTACTTCTTCAATATGAAGAAAAGTGAAAACTTATTTTGCCATGTAAGTAATAATCAATTTGATGTAGGAGCGCTTTTGACACCAAATGATGATTTCAGATGATCAACTTTTGGGTTGAATTGATCAACTTTCAAGTCGAATTGGTCGTGTGAGATTTCGGATCAAGTCGGACAAATTTGCACAAATTCGAACGTTTTATGTCTACAAAGTCAAACTTAATCCAACCCGTTGCCCGAAACTCGAACGTAACTGAAGCAATTTTGGGTCAGATTATCTTTATTAACCTGAATCCGAACAAAATCGACCAGAAACCGATCCAAAACCCAAAATTGGCACCTAGTGTGAGCATATGGAGATTTGTTTATTTTGATTGGAGCAAGAAAAAAAGAGGAGCAATAAGGGAGGTTGGTGGGCCCATTGAGTCCAGCAGAGGCAGTGGGTAGCTGTCAGGGGACAAAGAAAAGAGAGTGTTGTTTGTAATAGTAAATGTAAAATTTCAGGTTGTATGGGCCCAATTTAATCCACCACTTAGTAGCTGTCCTGTCACGGGCTGGACTCCCACTCCCTTCCAATTTATCCCTATATTTTCTGCCCTTCAACTCCCATTATGTCTCCCTTTTTTGCCCATTCATCAACACCACACCCACCACTATTGTTTTTGCAATTTCTACCCATTTTGCCTTCCACACAACTTTGCAATTTATACAAAAGAAATCAACTATAAACAAGTTGAGTGGGTCTATTTTACGCAACCCAGTACTGCAATTTGAATTTTAGATGCCTTCGAATTTGGTCGGCTTGATTATTCCTGTGTTAGCAAAAAAAAAAGACGAGAGTAGATATTATTATTAATTCAATATCATCAATCAATAGGACTATTATTATATCTGCCTGAGCATGAAATACTATCCAATTCTTAGAGTCAGATATAGAACAAGACGACATCTGCGAGAGCATGAGCCACTTTATTGGCACATCTACTAACAAATGAAAATTCTATTGGTAAGCTGATTTAAGAGAGTTAAAAAGTCATTAATAAATAGACCAGAGACATTAATATACTCTCATTCTACTTGTATCACCTAAATCACTTGAAGCGCGTCCGACTCTACCATAATATTCTATTATCCCCACTCTGTCAATCAACTTGAAGTCTTCCTAATCCAAATGCTTCCACCAATCTTGCCTCCGTCTCACCAACTTTTGCCCGCCACCCAAATAGCGTTTGATCCAATCCTTGGCTGAGTTAGTCCCATGGAAAAAAAATATGTAGCCCCGCCAACTTAATCTTTAAGTGTTCATGAAACAGCTTCCCCCATTCCTCCTCTCTGCTACACCATTTTTGATCCCTTATCCTCGCCCTCGTTTGATCCCACTTCTCCAACCTCGATACATTGTTACCATTTTCGACTCTTTTAAGTCCATTTTCATACTCCCTCGTTTCTAGCCTACAACGGCCCCACCCCCAATTAATTACTAAAAAAAATCCATCATTCCCACTACTTTCATGTTCTCTTCTTTTATTGCAACTACTTTTTCATTTTCTACCTTAAAAAAATCATTCATATCTTTACTACTCAAATTACAAGTTTCGTCTCTATTGGTTTCTTGCCTTTTACCATTTCCTTGACTTTTTGTCCTTTCTTTCCCACCAATTGGCTTGTCTCTCTAATAATCAAAATTGGACTATCATATCTTTGGAATACAATTTTGTTCTAACAAGGTCTCATTGAATAAATTTATTTAATTTAAGCATTATATAAACAAAAATTAACGCATTAGTCTAAACTAATGGTAAGGGTACAAATATGACAAATTCAAAAGAAAATAACATAATTTTGGACCAAATTAATTACCAATTTAAAATAAGTAAATAATTAAATGAGTCACAAAAACACAATAGCACCTGAGGGACCCCACACGATAATTGTACGCAATCAAACCCGTACCGCTTGCTGACGTGGCATCACACTCTCATAAAAAAAATGATGATTGGTTTTAGATTTAATCAAACCATAAGCTCCAAAACTCAGGTTTTCACGCTGACCGCATTGTTGAAGAATCTCGAATTCGCCTCCAATTGCTCACAAATTTCTGTCTCTTTCTCTCTCTCAATACGCTCCTCTTCCATTTTCTCCAGATTTTGGCGATCACAGAGACCCCAGATTCATGGAAAATGGCTCAGATTGACGAAACATAGCGCATTGTAGGTAAAATCGACCTCCATCTTCGTGACCTCTATAATTTGGATTTACAATGCTGGTTTCGCCTCAGAATTCGTCAATCTCGTAGACTTGTTGAAGGTTCGGCTGCGTATGAATTTCTAGGGTTTGTTTGGGAGTGATTTCAGCTTCTCCAGAGCTGAATTGGCTCATGGTTGAGTTCATGAGGTGTAGATTGTGATGATTTATTGAATTGATTCACATTGTTAGCGAAGAAGTTGAGCTACATTGTCTTCATATGGGCCGGAGTTGGAGACCGGCTCGAAGTTTAGTTTACAATTTGGATTGTTGTTGGAATGGGTGTTGGTTCAACAATTTGGCATCCAGAGACCTCACATTTCAACTTGAATGGCTGCTGATCCTCACCGAAATGCTCTCTCCGAGAGGGATATTGAGCAGGTTCAACATTTTCTGTTTTGTTGCTGCTATATTGATGTTATGCACCATAGAAAATAATTTGGTTATCTAATTGCAAAACTCAAATTTTAGGAATTTCTGTAGTTTTGATGTCTGGTATCTTTTTTATCTAACAGTTCAAGAGGGTTAGGCCTCTTTCGGAATGATAATTACACATTCTTAAAGTTCTTTACTGTTGTTTTAGCTCATTCATATTTCTATGTTGAATAGTGATGCATTGTGCTTTCTTGTCCTTAAGAAGAGGCATTCACTTTTGTAGCTCATTTAGTGAATTTCTTTCATGTTTCATTTACAGGCCATTTCTGTGCTTAAGAAAGGGTCGCATTTGCTAAAGTATGGGCGTAGAGGGAAGCCAAAGTTCTCTGCATTCCGGCTTTCTAATGTAAGCTGCTTTCTCTTTTTTCTGTAAATCATAGATTTCATTTTTGGCCTTACATGCTGGTGTTTTCAAGCATCTGAATAGTCTTGGTTTTTAATGGATATGATAATGCTATATGAACACAGACCATAAGAAGAAGAGAAAAATGACATCTTCTTATTTCTCTATCCTGTTTACTCAAATTCTTGGGATTGCATTTCAGGATGAATCTGCATTGTTATGGTACTCTGGCAAAAGAGAGAAGCATATCAAACTTAGTAATGTCTCAAGGATCATTCCTGGACAGCGAACTGTAAGATTATAATCATACCCTCTCTTTCTCTCGTTTTATTAAAAATATTATGGGTAGACAATTGTCTGGAGTCGCTGCATAAATGCGCGAGCACACACACATATATATTGAAAGAGCATAAATAGATATATTAACTCTACAAAAGGTTTTATGATAATACCTCTATTGGTTTTTCCAGATCTGTTGTACATATTGTTGCCATTATTGGTATTTTGCCCCCTTCTTAAAAAGATGTTGTTCGTCTTTCAGGCTACATTTCAGCGCTATCCTCGGCCTGAAAAAGATTATCAATCATTTTCTCTTATACTCAATGACAGGACATTGGATTTGGTGAGTGTTCCTATGTCTTTCCTTGAGCATAAAAAGTACTTTTAAAACCTATCAATCTTACGAAGGTATGTGTCACTCAAAAAATATTGTGAGTTAAGGTTTTTCTTTGCATGAAATAGAACAAATTAACTAACCTGTGAAGTTATAGACTTAATTTGACTCCATCACCAATCTCTGGGCAGATATGTAAAGACAAGGAAGAAGCTGACGTTTGGTTTGTTGCCTTAAAGAAACTAATTTCTCGTAATCACAAGCACAGAAGTGATCCAGATAGTCCACGTGGTCTTGTACGAGGAAATTGTTCATCAATTTCACCTTTGTCCTCTAAAAATGTCCTGTCTCTTTCTTTGACTTCACAAAGTTCTGATGAAGTACTGACCATTTACTGTGTTTTTCTTCGTTTTTTTTTCTTTCCAAATATTACAGGATCTGGGAAATGCTCAAGGAATTCAGGCTCAATTGGAGAATATTTCAGATAATAGATTGGGAAAGGCACTCGCCGACATAATCTCATATACTGCAGCTCCAAAAAGTTACAGTCAAGCTGAAGCAGTTTCCAATTCTCTTAATTCAACATCAGTTGCAAGCACAGATAACTCAACTGCTCGAAGTTCTACGGGTGAAGCGAACCGAGTTAGCTCATCCAGCTACAAAAGCTCATCAAGCCAAGGTTCTAATCATGAAGATTTTGATGGATTGGGAGATGTTTTTATATGGGGAGAAGGTATTGGTGGTGGGAAGCTGGGTGGTGGTATCTATAAAGTTGATCTTCTACCTAAGGCAGTGGTCTCAACAGTGCTTCTAGATGTTCACAATATTGCTTGTGGTAGCAAACATGCTGTGCTGGTTACCAAACAAGGTGAGATATTTAGTTGGGGGGAGGGGGCAGGAGGTAGGCTTGGATATGGCCTGGAATCCAATGTTTCTCAGCCAAAGCTTATTGACACTCTTAGTGGCTTGAATGTTGAATTAATAGCCTGTGGTGAGCATCACACTTGTGCTGTAACACTTTCTGGGGATCTTTACACTTGGGGTGATGGTATTCATAATGTTGGTCTTCTAGGGCATGGAAGTGAAACCAGTCACTGGCTTCCCAAAAGAGTTTGTGGTGATTTTGATGGTATACAAGTATCGTTTATTGCTTGTGGATCATGGCATACAGCCGCTGTGACATCTCATGGCCAGTTATTTACATTTGGAGATGGATCCTTTGGTGCTCTAGGGCATGGAGATCGTAGCAGTGCAAGAATTCCACGGGAAGTAGAAGCTTTAAGAGGACAACGGACAACAAGGGTTGCATGCGGTGTTTGGCACACTGCTGCAGTCATTGAAGAAACAGAAGATTCACCTGGTTCAGTGCCTGCTGATAACACTTCATGGGGAAAGCTTTTCACTTGGGGGGATGGAGTTAAAGGTCGACTTGGACATGGTGATCAAGAACCTAGACTGTTTCCGGAACCTGTAGAAAAGTTGTATGATCAAAATATATGGCAAGTGGCATGCGGGAATGAAATCACAGTTGCTCTCACAACCTTCGGACGAGTGTACACAATGGGTTGTCCTGCTTATGGCCAGCTAGGGTATCCTGTAGTCAAAGGCGAGGCTCCGACTCGTGTTTTGGGTAAACTTGCAGATTGTTTTGTTGAAGAGATTGCTTGTGGCTCTTATCATGTCGCGATTCGGACTGTCAAATCTGAGGTTTATACTTGGGGAAGGGGTGGAAATGGGCAATTAGGCCACGGAGACAACAATGACAAGAATACTCCAACACTAGTGGACTTCTTGAAAGATAAGCAGGTAAAGAGTGTAAAGTGTGGTTCAAACTTTACTACTGTCATATGTATTCATAAAGAGTTATCTACTAGTGACGATTTAGTCTGCTCTGCCTGTCGCAATCCATTTGGTTTTAGAAGAAAGCGTCATAATTGTTACAACTGTGGGCTAGTATTTTGCAATATGTGTAGCAGCAAGAAATCCCAGAAAGCTTCTTTGGCTCCAACAACGAACAAGCCATATCGTGTTTGTGATGGTTGTTTCACTAAACTGATTAAGGGTACAGAATCCAAAGGTGGAAATATTGAGTCTCGGAGCCCTGTATCACAGGGACAACACTCCTTGCTCCCATCTTTTGGATCCAGCAATCAGTCCGAGAGCAGCAAGCAAGATATACAGGGAGCCTTTCCATCACTGAGAGCATCAATTTTCTCTGTAGTGGCTTCAAAGAAAGCTTCTTCAGCTTTAGTTAATACCACTAAAATATCTAGGGGAACATCTCCTATTTCTGGGGTGACATCACCTATGTCCGGGGCAACATCTCCTTTTTCTAGATCAATTCATCGTTTTGCTGGCGACACTCTAGATGCTTCAAAGCAGAGAAATGATGGCCTAAGCAAAGAAACCATCATTCTAAGAGCACAGGTGAGATTGCTCAAAATGCTTTAATTGACTATATTATAGCTTTTGGTCACCCGTACATGCATCTTATCCTAACTTTATGTTCTTGTCTGGCACTTGATCTAGATGTTACAATCTTGTTGAAGACTACAAAAATGCAAAAGACAGTAAAACAGTCCAAATCAAAATAATATAAAATATGACCATCAATAGTTAACATTGTGGGCAATATGTTGGAGCTAAGTCCCAAAGTGACCGGTTCAAATTAATTGGCATCTGAAAAGTGAATGCAAGTTATAAACAACTGTTAAATTAATGTATATAATCTTTTTGCATTCTAGTAAATTTCAGCTGAAGGCTATTTAGCTCATATGATCCAAGTCTTGGGATTCAATATCATCCTGATGGGAGAAAACAAACTCTGATTATACACTTAATTTGTTTGTTTCCTTGATTTGGTTTAAGTACATAATATACTGGCTTAGATATTACTATATTTTGTAGGTAGAAGATCTTACTCGCAAATCCCAAAAACTTGAAGCTGAGCTTCAGAGAACACTGAAACAATTGAAGGACGTCTCTGCAATAGCTGCAGATGACGCTGAGAAATGCACATCTGCAAAGGAAGTTATTAGGTTCCTTACTGCTCAGGTTGGGTATTTTCTCCGTTCAAGCTGCATTATTTTTCTAATGCTACCAAATGAGAGTGGATTTTATGCAATTAGCTATTCTATTTTAGAATAAGAGAATAATCCCTTCACGATTTAACGCTCTGGCTGTCACATTGTCTGGCAGTTGAAGGAGGTGACCGGAAGAGTTCCAGATGCTCTAAACATAGATTCCAATGAAAGACATAAGACAAACGAAGTATCTATTGAAGGTGAGTCTAATGGTGATTCCGAGAATCATATCTTATCTAATGGGATAACGCAACAAGCTGAGAATCATATCTTATCTAATGGGATTCCGGAACAAGCTGAGAACCATATCTTATCTAATGGGATTACGGAACAAGCTGAAGAGGCAGAGTTGAAGCCACAAACTGAAAGGGCAGAGTTGAAGCCACAACCTGAAGGAGCAGAATGGGTGTTACATAACCAACCGGGCGTGTACATAACTCTTATTACCTTGCCAGATGGTAGTAATGAACTCAAACGCATTCGCTTCAGGTATGAGTAGTTTTGGCAATTCCGAAGATGATAGTAATGTTGTTTTATCAATAACTATATCCATCAACTGAACATTTGGATGTTTTCGACAGCCGGAGACATTTCACTGAAGAACTAGCAGAGAGGTGGTGGACTGAACATGGACCCATAGTATTTCAGCAGCACAACATCCGTACTTAACAGCAGTATGTGACTGCTAACATACATCGGTCTTTCTCAGGAAAAGGCTCGAACATCACTGACCAACAATGACTGTTCTCCATTACCTTCTTCCTCTCCACTAGAAATTGTAAATTTCATTTTTTTTCACCATCTGGTAGAATGAGAGGTAAGAAAACTAAGAATGTTCAAAGAAACAGAAAGATGCAAATTTCTATCTCGAGATATGTAGATGTTCCACACTTAATATTCAATATGTGCGTCTCATACACTTTTCTTTTGAGGCTGGTTAGAATGTTTGGAAATGGAAATAGCTCAATTATCCAGCTTAACTCGTCTGCAATATCATACTCGAAAGTGCAACACCAGACATTCTATGGGGGAAGGTAAAGGAGTCACCTGAACACTCAAACTCTCTTTTGGAGGGAGGTCGGATGATAGGCCTTAGGTCGAGTTTTATAGTTTCATGACTGACTTTGCGAGCAAATACATTGTTTTGTTACTTACCACACTTAAAATGGTTATAAATTTGCACAGAGGTGCAAACAAACAAAAAACGTTGCAACTACAAATTCTTTCAATGATTTGAACCGTTAATAATGGTGACAATTTTACAGTAAAAACTAAAAAGTAGACAATACACTCATCTAGAATTTTTGGGAAATTTTTCTAAATTTTTTATAAACTGGCACATGAATACATGATGAGAGAGTAATTTTGTTAAAAAGTGAATTTTTTATGTATAGTTATCTGCACTTTCCTCGTGAACTTTTGCTTGAACTTTCGTTTCTTTTGGTCCAAATTTGGGCCATATTTTTGTTACGCTAAATACTACAAATGTAATAGAAATTAACGCACAGAAAAATTACGAAGCCATATTGTAGAAATCGGGTAATAGATTGTATATGTATATAAGTAAAAAGGACATGAGTTCAATTCAGCATTTAAAAATGCATGATCATTTCCACTAACTACCTCTTTCTGGGGCCAGTCCGAGCGTGACTGCTGCGCGCTGGTACCCTGCTGCGCACGGGTGTCCTGCTGCGTAATGCTGTGCCATCACTCTCCTCCTTGAAGGGTTGAGTTGATGTATCTGACAAACTCGGTAACCTTGAAACCCTACCCTTCTCTTTTCTCTTGGCGTTCGGCCCCAGCTCCTCTATCATGTACTTCCACCCATCAATTGGTCTCCTCCGGCTAAATATGTGAGTTTTTAAGAAACTAGCTATCTGCAACAAGTTAAGAAAGAATGGTAATTGGTTGTATCCAATTTAGAATATCTTGGCTATAGGAACTTGTTGAAACAAGTTAACATACTTGGAACTTGTTGAATGCAAGTCGGCGATCAAATTCCTGGACGAGAATATCTTCATCCCTTTGTGACATCTCCCATACGTTTCCATCTTGAACCCTGGATGTTGCTTCCCAGCCATCTGGCTTGTTTTTGAACTGTGAAGAGCTTGTCTTTTTGGAGTCGTTCAAATCATCATTTGTGGTGTCAAATATCCTGAAACAGTCCCGTGTCAAACCCGATAAGTTCATTTAACCAACAGCCTCTGCATAATCTAAACTTGATAGCTATGGACATGATATCTTGCCATTCAAAGAGGGGGAAAGGGAAGAGTTCATAAAAAAAATTATAACTATGGTGATATGGAACAAGTACGGAGATTTAACATATTCTACTGCTAAGTTAAGTTAAATTTTGTCAGACGAATGGAAATTTACTGAACTCCAAACAAAAATAGCACTCACGCAGTGTATATATTCCGATATTCCATTAATACTTTCGGCAGGAACATGAGAAGTGAGAACGATATCACATTGTCTTGTATCACTTGAAACATATATAGACCAAATTACTTGTGAGTAACCAAAGAAGAAGAAGAAAGCTTTCAAAGCAACCATCGAGCAATCTATTGATATCATCATTGCATATTTCTATCATGAGTCGCATGACAATACTCGTGTCCTGGCATCTAAAACCCAGCCTCCTCCGCCTAATCCTCTCAAACTATTCCAATGAAGTCAAAGAGACATTTTTTTTCAAATTGAAACTACAAATCCATTTCACATGTTTTCAAGCTCATATATTAGTCGTATGGGTTATAGCCAAATTTGATCAAAGCCAGACCATCTTCAATTACTATTTACCACTTGATACACAAATAGCTAGTAAAATGATACCAAGAAAAAACAATTGACAATTGTTACAGTCATACCAGTTAGAAGAAGAGATAGAAAGAAGATAGCTTTCTTACTCAGAGCAACTACCGATCAATCTATTGGTACTATCATCACATATCTCTATTGCGAGTCTAATGACAATACTAATGTCCAAGCATCTAAAACCAGCCTCCTCCACAGAATCCTCTCAACCAAGTCCAATAAAATCAAAGATACATTTTTTCAAATTCAATCTACAAACCCATTTCCTATGTTTTCAACCTCATATACAAGCATATGTGTTGAGCAATGAAGCAGAACCATACAAATAACTTGAAAATTGTCATAATTGAACCAAATCAGAGGAAGAGATTGAAAGAAGAAAGCTTCCTTACTCAGAGGCACTATCAAGCAATCTATCGATATCACCCCCACCACCCGAACCTCCCAATTTTGCTTCCTCGAGCTTCTCAATCTCATTGGTCCACAACCCAGCATGAATTTTCTGCTTCTTCAACCTGTAATCTTTCTTAATGTTCTCCAAACTGTATAGCGACGAGCTCTCACTCCCACTCTCTTTCTCTTTCTCGGGGTCGACATCGGGAGTTGAGGCCACCGGCGGCGAGGAAGAGGCGGGGATCGGGAAGTCGCCGCCGGTCTCCCACGGCGGGAGGTTCGTTTGGTTCAGATCTTCCGGGAGCCAAGCGACCTCCCAGGCGTCGTTCCACTCGTCGTCGCCAGTTCTTTTGTCGGAGGAGAATGAAGAAGATGGTATTCTGAGATAGGGTTTTGAGCTTTCAACAATTTTTCGAAATGGGTTTTTGAGGATCGTCGACGATGTGGCTGCTATGCATATCCTTCGTCCCAGTGCCTGCATATTTGTGTGTTAGTTTCTCAGGAAAAAATCTCAGCTTTGAAGCCTTAAACCTCACTCTAAGAAAACCGACCTGTCGTTCAACTATAAATTGGGCTCTGACCCGTTTCATAATCCAGCCCGATCTATATTAGACTCCGACCCAATTCTGTATCTGGACTATCTTCTCCTTTTTCTTCTTCTTCTTCTTCGTCGTCGTTGTTCGGTGGTCCTCGCTTTTCGTTGCTCTCTGTGCCTCTTCTCACACCCTTCCAGCTTCGACATTATTAGCAGCTAAGCTTTTTCCAGTTGAAGCCATCGATAGGTAAGGATCTGGAAAATGACAAAATGTTCGGTTGAATCTCAAATAAGTTGAATTCTGAGTGGAGAATCGATTCAATTGAACTGTGAATTTCATGGTTTCCGAACAAGCTGAAATGTATTGCATGTGTTGCGATCTCGGAAATTCAGTTCCACTGGAGCTGAATTCTCTTTTCTTATGGTTCCTACACCATCTGAAAACTCATCAATTAGGTTTTTGGTGTGTCAATTGTGAGCGATTATGCACCATTTTTTGTTGATTTATACTCATTACATGATTTGGTGTGTTGTAATGCCCATTACTTTTAGTGCATTTGCTCCATAAGAACTGGAAGTGGTATTGTTTTAGTGGCTATCCAGAAATTTAATAGGCATGTTTTTGTCGTGATTGTGCACTCTGAAACTGTCTTAACTATGTCCTCCATGGATTTGCTACATTGTTAATCTATCATAATTGTTTGATGTGATTCAATACTTTGCAGCTTTGGTGGATTAGTTGTTTCCTCTTTTTTTTTAGCTACCGTGTTCTATTTGGTTGTTTGATGCGATGAATCAGGTTTATTTGAAATTGAAAATGCATATTCTTGTTATTGTTCCTGGATTTCAGGTAGTGCGTTGCAAGATGGATATAATCTCCCAGTTACAAGAACAAGTCAATACAATTGCTGGTCTTGCCTTTAATACTTTTGGGACTCTACAAAGGGATGCTCCTCCGGTTAGACTGTCTACAAATTACCCTGAACCACCTGCCAATCCTACAGAGGATGCGGTGACGAATTTGGCTGAGCAGCCTAAGCTCATGAGTGCTGATCTTGTAAAGGCAGCTAAGCAGGTATGTTGGCATTTCCGATAGAGCATTGTTAAAGGCAAGTTTGAATTTTTTTTAGATATGATAATAATATGCAAAGAAAATCCAATTTTGACACTTGTGTACACTGTACTTTTTGAATCTGAAAATGACTGTTGGATTAGGAGACTGTAGCTTCATTGCTTCATGAATACATTTGGAGTTTCTGCACTTTCATTTGGACACTATAAGCGGGATGTTTTCCATATACATATTTAAATGAATTCTAGTCTGGTAGCCTCCGAGAAAACATATAGGAATTGAAATTGAAAAGAACTCTTTGAACATATGACTTTTTTCCATCAGATTACGGGAGCATCTCATATGACTCGGTAAAGATCAGACTTCACATTGAGCATGCGTAACTTTGGTTTCCTGTTCCTCTTGCCTTGTTCATTTGAACTACCGGCCTACCGCATGTTGCTCAATAACTTAAACTTATCATTTGTGTCATTAACGTACTGTTCTCATTCTTTGTTCAGTTTGATGTGTTGGTTGCTGCTCTTCCATTGTCTGAGGGAGGTGAAGAAGCTCAATTAGATAGGATAGCTGAACTGCAGGTATAGGATTTAACATGTTACATATTCTCCATCTTTGTCAGTTTACATGTATCTTATTAATTGTTCATTTCCAAACTTTTCTGTTCATGAACTTATTGTCTAGGCTGAAAATGATGCCGTAGGCCAAGAGCTTCAGAAACAACTAGAAGCTGCAGGTAAATTATCTTAACACACTTTTGGCTGATTGGTTAGCATTTAGCTACATAGGAAGCGTTCCCAATTTTCCATTCATAATGATTGGTGCTAGCTCATAAACTTTATGTTACTTGAGGATTTAGGAACTTGTAAATTACAGTTATGCCTTTATGTAAAGGGTGCTATTCTGCACCAGACATGGAATTCGAAAATTAGTTGCCAATAAGCATCGGGCTCATTTGAGAGAACTTTGATGAATACTAGTTATTCTGGATGTCAATGATGATAATGCCAGATATTTTTAGGTTCTGATTTTTAATGAGAGATTGTTTTGTATTGCTAGAATTAATAGTTGCACCACAATTTTTGTGTTTCCAGAGAAGGAATTGAAACAGGTTCAGGAGTTGTTCAGCCAAGCAGCAGATAATTGCCTGAACTTAAAGAAACCAGAATGAAGATACCAAACGAGAACTCGATCAAAAGTAATCACCATTCCTCCTCCTTTCTCTAATTCTCATCTTCATTGTAGACATTTTAAATTTCTATAGAAGTATACTTTTGGTCAATATTTGATAGTTAACATATATGGATTCAAATCTTGAAGCAAATAAACAACCTATATCGTTACCAAAACAGCAGAATCCTTTCAAGAAACTTAAGAACTCTATATAGAAATTAGAAAGTGTTCTGAGACAGAAATGACAACAAGTAGTTTGATGAGTAGCTCAGGTTTAGAGAATGATTTCTAGTAGCCTAGGGGATTCAGCACTGTCTGTTTTATTCAATAATCCTTCCAGAGCCATTGTTACAAGTTCTTCTTTAATAACTGAGACCTTCTCATTCTCGTCCTCCGCCGCATACAAAATCCTTTTAATTGCAGCCGCCATCTGCAGGAGCATGAGTCAATAGAAAATATAGTCACCAAGAAACATGGAAAGAAAATTAAGTCCATGGGAGTAGTAGTATTAGTGAGAAAATCTTACTGGAAAATGCTCCAAATCCGGGTTCTGGCAAAGGATTTCAATGTCCCGTAATTTGGAAAAGTAGAAGTCTCTTTCTTTCTCCAAATGATCCAAAGTGAGCTTCAGATCTGTTATCTGTAAAACAACCATTCAAAAATCCATTTATACAATGCTCAAATAATTCATATACTAAAACCAAAAAACGATACCTCCTCGGACAATGCTTGAACTTCTTCAGCATAGTTAGAGCCATTTGAAACCAGACAATTCTGCCTTTTTTTGGGTCCTACATTCAAATCAGCACTATTTAGGATGATGAAAAAGAAACTATAGCTTGCAAATTCCGTCACATAGGGCATGCAAGCTAACCAGAATTGTTGACAAGTCCTGGACTGTCACCAGAAGCACCAGACATGGTGTTTGCTTGCAGTGATTTTGGACACTTGTTGGAACCCTTTGAGTTTCTTTCTTTCCCGCCCTTGCATCTACGCTCCACCGGACTGTAGTTCCTGACGTTAAAAACAAATTTGACATTAACACCCAAAAATGAACAATGTTTGCAAAAGAAAAAAAAAACACTCTTGCCAGTGATTGTACCAGCAGATGAAAAAGACTTACTCATTTGTGGTACCACCATTTATAGAATCACAGTAGTGTTTTAGCCATTGCATAAACTCCAAGTTGTCTAGAGGTCGTTTCTTAACCAGCTTGTTGACTTCAATATGCTGTCACAGATACCGATTAAGAATCAAATTATGTGTGCATGACATAAATGAATATTTTCACATTATGGATATATAATATAAGCCTAGTACTATCTGAATCTAGGTTGATATCTGGTGACCTTGAGGTCACGGGTTCATGCGTGAGAAACAGCCTCTCTGCAAAAGTAAGAATAAGAATGTGTGCATAAATGCCCCACAATGGTGGAAATCTCGTGCATTAGTTTGGCTGTCCTTTGCAGCCTAGTTAATCATTGCATTATGAGGAAAAAGATGGTGTTTTGTATAGATTACCTTATCGATCTTCAACTTGTTGAACACATCTTGAAGAACTTTGTAATTCTGAATCATATCATATTCCGACTTTGCATCAAAGTTTACCTATAGAAAAACATAGCACTGATATTACTCTAGCGAAACACTCAAATGAACGCATATAAACATAAGTGTAGAGACCGTTTCTAGTTCTTACTTTGTGCATAGGAACAACCCCAGGATGAGTTGCATCCATCAGCTGACACTGAACAGCACCAGATGCAGCCTAGAGGAATAGGAGAAAAGCATTCAATCATGAACCAAATGTGTGCACAATATCAAAAGTCTATAAACAAAGAACTAAGCAACTGCTTTAAGTTTAAACCCTCTACGAAAATTCTATTACCTCCTCAATCTTGGAGAGATTGAGCTGAAGAGTAGCATTGATCCAAGCCAAAATCTCCCCCCTACCCACGAAGTAGGCAGCATCCATCATCCCTATGCTGGTCGACATTAGCTGCTAAGATTAGCAGTTGGTATATAAAATAGGACTATGTATGGAGCCTGAGAGTGTTAGTGAGAGCCAAAACCGGCGACTAGCCAAGAATTTGATACACGAAATGATGGGTTTTTGTGTTTCCGCAATAAGAAGAAATGGGTGTGTTTCGGATTTTGAGTTTTGGAATCAGAGAAAACAGATGGCAATGAAATATAGTATTATACTAGTTTGGTTTGATATTGATAGGGCTTTTTGGCTCTGTCTTTGGAGTTTTGGGTGTCTTGTTGATCTCAAAATGGCAGGCATTGCCAAATGCCAATTGAGCTGAGCTTGACGCTCATTTTATCATATTATTTGAGGTGTGGAGGCCATGGCCGGCACTTTAAACTAGTGCTCCCAATATTGAGACTATGGGCATTTGGATTCATTTTGATTGAGTCTAAGCTTGAATTTTATTTTTAATTTTTGGGTCTCTATGGTTTTTTTACTTTTGAATTGTTTCTGATGCTAAAAAAACTATAAATAGTCCACCATCAGTTTCGGATTGAATAATATGCTTTTATTTTTATGTATGTTTTGTCTACTATGTTTGATTTTGCATGACAAATTTAAAGAAACAATTATATTCTTTTATCTTATATTGTGTTAATTGGTTCAAACTTTATTGATACATGGCTTAAAAGTATCTTGAAAATATGGAGGAGTCTTGTTCAAATCATTGAAGGTTTCGGAGAAACAAATTTAAAATTAATTTGGTCAATGTTCACAGACGCTACAAAGCATTTTAAAAAAGCGCTGCAAAAGCCATTCATGAATGACAGTTCTGAATATACACTTTTCATGTTTAGAAAACTGCTTCAAAAGCCTTCTAACACGCCAATTGAGAAGGCTTCATGCCTAGAATCAAGAGCTGCCAATTTAGATTTGAATACGAACACCACTTCAATTTCATCCCGACAATTTTGGATTTGATTTTTTCTACAAAAATACAGATTGATTCGGATAAGTCTGCTCCTTTTCGGATTGAGATTTGATTTTGAATTTGACTTCAACAATTATTTAAGTATTGATTGAGGGGAGACTGTGGCCTTATTCATGCCTGTGTGTGACATTTTTATAGTCAAATATTTTAATAAAATAAGTTACATAAATAAGCAGCACATACAAAATGACAAGTGTTTCTATATATATATA
>JAYMSZ010000478.1:0-19644 GCA_036897665.1 Pelargonium citronellum
TAAACACTTGATAGTACAAGGACTAAATCCAAACATTTTGGATAGTACATGGACTAATCCTAACCTTATTCCTTAACTCTATCAATAGTTTGTAGTGTTTATTTGTAAAGAGATGTAATTTTAGATAGCATGTATTAGGAAATATTTTATGAGAGAGAAATTAGAGCTTTATTCAACCATTATGTGCATTCATCAAGATTCGAAAGTTTTGCCAAACTGCTCAGTATCTTTTTACTTTATGCAATTTCAAAGTTCTTTATTTTCTTGTTGATTCAATGAATAGGATGAATAATTAATTCTTCATCCTTGGGATTATGGAATAGTCTGCTAATAGTTATGAGTTATTGATTATTGTTCGATTGAAATTAGGTTTTATTCGGTAAACAGTACTCTTAATGTTTGTTTGAAATTCGCGACTCTAAATTAGGAGTTTCATAGAGAAATACACGGGCGTGAATCACATACCTAAAAATGATTGATTAACATGCTTTAGTATTTTAATTATAATAGTCTATTGTATATTTGAATGAGAAAATTGGATTGGGACCATATATAATTTGTTGTTACTTGCACTTAATTCGTGCACACGGGAATGACTCAATTGAATTGAAAGTATCATTGCACAGTTAATTTAGGAGAGGACTAGTAGGAATAATGATATAGTCTTGAATCAAAACCTAATCCTAGGGGCAAAAAGTCCCGGAAGGTGAACCGATTAAGATAATTAGTGAGAGAAGCACCGAGAGGAGAATCAAACTAATTAAAGACAAATTCAATAATTTATCATCTTTAAGCATATTTAGCACAGATGAAACCCATGATATTTAGATTTGTAATCATTCTTAGTTTGTCTAACTAGCTTTCATTCCACTTTTTTTCTTAGATTTGTTCGTTTTTATGAATCTAAAATCATTCAATTAAACCAGCATTAGGAAATTATTTTAGTTAAGTATAAGAGCTTTCCATGTAGATATGACAACCCCCATCTCACATACCAAACACTATTTTAGCAGCGATAAGTGATCATTAGTTAAAATTGGGAGTAAATTATTTATATTCTTTCTTCCGATTATGATTACATATATATATATATATATATATGAAGTGATAATCAATTTCAATACGATGCACTCATGAAAGACATTGTTGTAGATAATTTGAATGACATTGCGATTTCACTAAACAATGAAGTATAGTTTGACAAGTTGACTCTCATGTCATTAACAATACATCTTAACTAAATTAATTTTATTGTAAAATCGATCGACATGAGCTCGATACTCAGATTATGTACTTTATTGTGTCTCAACAATTTGTTTCTTACTACGCCATGTGACTAACAAGTAGTAGAGCGTGCATCCTAATCGAAATTAGAATAAGATCACGATTGAAGAGACAAATGATAAGGAAAACTCATACCATTAAACAAGTTTTACTTGAAATCTTTATTATTATTATTATTATTATTATTATCTTCATTTCATTCAAAAAGAAGGAAAAAAGAGGGAAGAAGATGGACTGAACAAGATTGCATCAGAAAACATTTTGAATTTCACATGATAAAATAGCTAGATATATTTATTGAATCATGAAGTGAACTCCACAGAAAGTGTGGGAAGAAGTTGCAGGAAAGTTGAAACTCTCTGATCTGAAGCAAACAGTGAAAGATGCACAAAATATGCTAATGCTAATGCTATTGCTAGCTAAATGCTAGCATGAGCTATGAGGTCACCAGAAGTTTGAACATGACTGTTATTCACAGACACAACCAGTGGACTCCTAACAAAATGGATGCCATCAGACCAGACTATCTCTCCAAAATCATACCTCCCCCGAGACTTCTTCTCCGGACTCAGTGTCACGTAATACGAGTTCTCTTCCTGGAAGCATGAGAACACTAGAATCATGGGCCATATCACTACCTCCACCCCATTAGGATTCACTACAGTTACAAAATATACGGCATCCTGTTCTTTTGCCACGTTACGAACTGTTCTCTTGATTGTCATTGTGGATTGGAGATTTGATATGGCTATTGAAGGGTAGTTTATGTTTGCATTTGTTTTTTGAGTTTTCGGGCAGCTTGTGCCGGTTCCAGAAGAGGGAAGAACCATGCTCTTTATTTGTTCTTGAGTGTAGCCTATGTTACAGAGAAATAAGACGTAGTCTTTGGGTTTCGTGTCATAAACTAGCCCCGGGTCCAATGCCTTCAAGGGGTTTATGTGGCCTGCACCTATGTCGAAGGGGTTGGAACCCGCTGTTGAGCCACCGGCTAGAATAGAGTCATCGGTTGCATCACTAGTTAAAGCTGAAACGACAGATCGAGAAAGAAAATCATATTGTGATCACTAGGAGGAAATGATTCATAATCATGTTAAGCTACAGAGAAGAGACAATGCTTTGTGAATACGGTTATGCTGATATGATGACTATTTGGCATTGCAAGGAAGGTTTGTGCCTCTACTAATCCTATGTCGCCATGCTAGTTTCTAAGCTTTCTCGCTGTAAACCAATGGAAAAAAAAAAGTATCTTCAATGGAGTGTCCTATCCTAAAGGGTGGAACTTAGGTCACAATGAAGTGAAGTCCTGTAGTGATAGCCTTTTAGGCCTATAAGATGCTCCATGGCCTAAAAAAGTATGCTAAAGAAGGTGCAAAATGGTTTCTTTCTTTAACATATCATGTAAAAAAAAGGTGCAACAAAGTTGCTTGATAGGCTTTGCCTTCTTTTTTGCCTCCTGATTATACCTGTTGTCATGAGAGCTGATTTAATGGCCGCAGGAGACCAGTTCGGGTGTGCTGATTTGATCAGAGCAACTACTCCAGATACATGAGGACACGACATTGATGTCCCGGACTGAAAATTCCAATTCACAAACTGGTGATCACTAGGTAAGGGAGTTGGAGAAATGTTTGGAGGCCATGCTGCTAATATACCAACTCCAGGCGCAGTTATATCCGGCTGTTACAAAGATCAGAAACATGTTAATCTTCACGAATCAAGCAGATGGAAATGTCGTGCATATGCTTCATGTGAATGTGAATCACCTTGAGGATATCCGGGGAAAGCGAGCTTGGCCCTCTAGAAGAGAAGTATGCAACTACAGGTGCTGGTGACTTCCCAATAGTTGTTTTACTTGGTCTTATCTCAACTGTAGGGAGCCTTCATGGTGCATAGGAATAATACACTGTTAGGAGCTAATAATAATAGTTTGGACAATAAGCAGTTGTTGATTATATGATTCAATATCGTATAAACCGAAGACTAAACATAGTTTCTATTCATAATCAAAAGGATCAATGAGGATATTTGTATGGAAAAGTGCCTAATCATTCAGAAATCCACTTAATGGAAGGAAACAAACTTTTGAAAAGTTAATGTACTTAAAGATGAGATTCGTTGCTCTTAAGATCATGATTAATGCATATTCAACTTTTTGTTAAACAAGAAACAAACCTTAAAGTTTCAAATCTCTGTAAACTATTCAGTGTAGGCCAGTGTAATCATTTCCAATAGCTAGGGTTGCATTATGAATTCTCATAACCTATAAAGTGATGTTATCATTCCAAAACTGTACCTTGGAGATTGAGCAATATAGTGCAATATTTTAGTCCCTTGATTCATGTCAACGCGAACTGTTGGGATGAAATCGACATCAGCAATCTGCTTGGTCATTGGCTCGGCGTAAATCAAACCCGATCCATTGGCTCTCCTGACTGCTGCTTCTGCAACACCACTGCTTGATATGGGTCCTATAGTGGAGAAGCACAAGACTATCCTCCCTGAAGCCGGCCTTGACTTTATCCAGTTTTCCATCTGGCAAACCCTACACAATATTGCCGTGTCAAGTAACTAAACAGCTGGTATGAGATAAATTGTCATTACTTAATTACTTGCATGTATTCATACACATGATATATATTCATACAGATACGAGCACAATGGTATCAAGTCAGAGAGAGATGTCACCCATCAACGAAATAATTGATTGCGCTTGCTATTCGTCCTTTAAACTGTGTAGTGATTAAGCTCTCTCCCTGTAAAAGCAAATGGATAAACCTTTGTAATGAAACTATAAACATTAATGTCCTTCCTAAATTTGGCAGAAATATTATTACCATGATGGAGACATTATTATCTATGAGTATCTGGGTGGGAAATGCTCTGTCAATAGATGAAGCAGCAACTGAAAGAGACCATGGGGCAACATTCTGCACAAGAGATGGATCCGGGCCATCATTACCTGCAGAAAATACAACACTAACACCCCTTTGCATTGCATGAAATGAGCCAATATCAGCAGCTGATGCAAAGAATGGAACCAATGGTGGGGTAAACCCGAACGAGGCTGAGATCACATTAACTCCATCATGCGAAGCATCATCAAAAGCTGCAAGTATGTCTGCTTCTGTGCACTGTCCATCAAAATCTATGCTCCAACATATTTTGTACACTGCTAGTCGAGCTCTAGGTGCTCCACCCCTAGCTGTACCCTGCCCAAAACCAAAGAAACTTGCATTTTTTACTACTGATCCTACTGCTGTTGACGCTGTGTGTGTTCCATGACCTAGAGCATCACGGGCTGATCTATACTCAGAGTTGTCACTTGTGTTTAGCTGCCCATGTTGTTGCTCAAACCCTTTGAGATAGAAACGAGCACCAATTAACTTCCGGTTGCATGCTGTTTCAGGGTTGAATTGGTCTCCTTTAACACATGTTCCATTCCAAGATGATGGAATAGGTCCCATTCCATGATGTTCATGGAAACTATTTGATTCTGGCCATACACCTGATTACATCAACAAAAAATGGTCAATCATGAGAATTGAGTAAAATTTCCAACATGTTCATTTGTCTCACACATTTCTAGACATGTTAAGTAAAAATGTACTGTGCGTCGCTGCAGGATGTCATGCCATGTGTAAAGGTAAAGGGTCCAAAAGTAAATCTTTTATAGAAAAACATGTCAAATCCAACAAAAAAGCCATTCACACACACACATACATCCATTGATGCAATTTTTGTTCATTTCATTATTAATTTCACATATTATGTACTGACAGTTTGACAAATGACCATATATATGTGCAAATGATAATTGCATTGAAATTTAAATTTTAAGTAATAAACTGAAAAGAAGCAGATTTTATAGAATATTATAAATATCACAATATGTTCCTTCAAATAATTGTATCATCACCAACAAGATATACCTGTATCTAGGACCCCAACAATTGTATCATCGCCATAAGAAAGCTGCAAAGGAGGCTCTTCTATGTTGTCCAAGGTAAGATCCATGAAATCCCAGCTTCTTGTAGTGTGCAACTTCAATGTCTTGCTCCTAAATACTGATATCACTCCTTTCATTTCTGCATTTCATTTACTTGTATCATTATTTCTTCAACAATGCATAAACAATAAATAGACCAATATGATTTTTATTTTTATTTTTATAAACAATTCTTGCAGTTAATGAGTACATCAATTTATTACTTGATAAGGTAGTTGCCTGTGTTGTATTAAGCATTGCTGAAAAACCAGAGAAGCCATGCTTGTAGCTATAGAGCACAGCTTGCTTAGCATCTTCGTCACTAAAAATGAAGTGGACAGGAAAGAAAATTACCACATTTGAGTGATATGATTGATAAATGTCTTAATTAATTATAATATATACATATATATAGTGGTGCATATGTATGTTAAATACTTATCCAATACCTTGAAAAGACACTGGAAAGGAGCTGAAGATGGGATTGTGTAGTGAGTTCAGGATCATGAATTTGGTTTAATCCCAAATAAACTATGTAAACCTGTATAGAACAAGAATACCATATGAAACATTTAAAGAAATAGAAAGAAGAAGAAAAAGATAAGAAATGAGATCATGAATAGAGACAGGTAAAAAAAAAACTGAAGCACTTATGGCTGCATAATGAAGTCACCTGTGATGTGGATGCTGAAGGAACTAAAAATAATGCAAGGGAGAGACATAAGCCCCATAAACATGGAAGACAAGTAGCCATTGTCTCCTCCAGGAATACCACATGGTGGGTTGGGGTTAAATAGTGAAGCAAAGAGTGTCTTGTGATATCCAACAAAGCAGTCAAGCAAAGACTGCTTGTCTTTGAAGCTTCCAAACCTGCAAGAACACTGACATACCTCCCTGTGTCCATTATGATTTTTTACCTTCAAAGCTAGAGACAAAGATGAAGACATAAACCTCTCTCTCTCTCTCTCTGTGGGAAGTTTTTTAATACCTATTGTATCTCTTTATACCATATAGGTAGAATTACAGCCAAAGACTACCTTCACAAAGCCTCATCATAGTTACCATGCAAAGAGAAATGCATGTGCCTTTCATCATTCTTCAGAGTAACAGTCTTTTTAGCCTTCTTATTTCTCCGTAACAGAAATAGTTCACTAACTTTACTACATTACCACATTAGTTTCCAAGGCTTGGTAATTAGTTACCTTTTATTCAACTCATTGTTAAGAGGAATGAAGCATACAAGTAAACTGAGAAGCTTAAGGATTTGTGCACATTATCATGTATGGAAATGCTTCATTCTATCAGCAAAACAAAATTTTATCTATGTACAGAACCTCAGGCCAAATACTCCCTCCGTCCTAAAATAAGTGTAACGCTTTCTATTTTGAGAAAAATCAAGGAGAAGTTAGTTAGTGTTGTGCATTTCCTCTTGTATTCTTAAATGCATGTGTTGTAACAAACATAACTAACTTCCCAAAAAGGAAAGACGTCACTTATAATGGTACAAAAGTTGCAAGGAAAACATGACACTTAATTTTGAGACGGAGGAAGTGTTACTCATGTTATTCTACCAGCAGTAGATAAGTATACCAAGATTTGTTAATTACATATATAAATGAATACTGTATTAAGTTTCTAGCTAGGTAATAGCATCCTTTAGACCTTTCAAAGAGCTAAAATCTATATTAACTAAATAAATCAGTAGTTAGACTTAGCTAACATAGGGATAGATGGTAATTCACTTTTAGTATAAAAATGCAGCATTATAAATGATACTTCACAGACAAATTAACATTAACACGTCTAGTATAACAAGTGGATTCCTAGCTAGTGTTGCCTTAAGCTGCAAAAGATGCTTATTTAACAGTAAAGTAAATAAGTCTCATAAAAGACTTGTTCTTTCTAATGCATACTTATTATATCTACACCTGAATTATGCCCTAAGATGAGCACCTACCTAGAAAGAGAACAAAGGTTCAAAGATGATAGAATTATCAAACTATCAAAGCAATGATCAGTAAAAGTGATGTATTGTTCATGGAATATGTTGCTACTCTGCAAAGAATACTAACTTGCCTTCACAAAAGCAAATTTACTGTAATCAATAAAATCATTGCATAGCTATACATATGCTAACACAATGTGTGAATTCAGCCTAACTGTGTTGCGTAATCTCTGGTTTATAATCAAGGGCCTTATACTTATGAAGCACGCATTTCATGGTTAAATTTCACATCATCCCATCTTTCTACTATATCAACACTTAGAACTTGCTTTGTCCATCAGCATCTAGCTAATTTCAGTTGCACCATTCTTTTACAGCATCTTCCTAGCTACATCATAATTCTATTGACATAAAGCATATAGGTTGCTTTGATAAGCAAGCATACATTTCAGTGCAATGCACAAGTTTATTTTTCCAATATACATTTAGAAATTACTCGGGTTATCTAGATGGTTAAAATTAACTTCTGCTTCAAAACTAGGATATGCTGTCTGATAACAAATTAACTGCTTGGTAATGGAGAAGATCATATTCAGAGACCATACAAAAAAGTAGCTGTACGTAGTGTGTGTGTGTGTGTGTGTGTGTGTGATGTTAAGAAACCTGGCAAAAAACATTTAGTGTTGTTGGAATTGTATGGAAGGATCTCAGCTGTAATGTACTTGGATTATGAATATCAAACTCATGCCTTCAACAACGCAAAGAAGAAAAAAAAGAATCCATCACACATAAGCATATGTAGCTAGCTGAATGTGCAGTGTGCATGCATATATATCTAATGAAGTGACTATCAACTTTCTAGAGAAGTTATGATGATTATTGCAGTTTGACAGTAAGTGTCACTTAAGCCATATTCCCAAAGTAACATCTCTATTTTTTCCTATTAACAAACAAGACTTCTGCACCATGTGCAGAAAGGGTATTTGTATAGAGTTTCTTCACTTTTTGAACTTTGATAGCAGAGAGATATTAGTCAACTTTTGGTTGCATGGCTTTTAGGTACATAACAATTGATCGAAAACCCTTGTTTGAAATATCAAAAATATATTTTAGGCCCCATGTTCCACCCCAAGTACATCGATCAAGCACAAAATAGGCACGCCCTCCTCTTTGAAAAGGTAGGACCAAGTCTGAGAATGTTGATGTAAGATGGAGGCCAATGGGTGCATTAGAAGACATGAATAATGCCGAGATTGACGTTGGAAGGTGATTCATCTTTGTTTGAACAAAAGTAGCTTTCTAATTTTATATGTTATGACTCAATGTACCTACACTTGCTTTCCTCAATCATCTTGGTTAATATCAACACCAGATAAGTATATCTGATTATGATTAGCACTTAGAACAAACCCAAACAAAATAACTATGATTAACAATACTTCTATGAGCTCCTCTTATTATAAGTATGTATAGCCAAAGACAATATGGGAGTTAATTAAATATTCTCTATTATTTCCCAATAATTTGCATAACTACTAATCCACAATTATCTATAAAGGCAACGACTTTGTGTGTATGCTCGTGCGTTTGAGACAGTGATAGAGATGGCGGACAACTGGTGGTCTGCTTGTTTTCTCCTATCCAAATCTTTGTGAGCCATCTCTATTGTTTTCTAGTCAATGATAAACAGAATAATACATGAGGTTGGGCCTACAGTTCACTATCTCATCTCTTTCACTTGGTATTCTCCTACACTGACTTCTTCTCAAGTACTTCCACAAAATGAGAAAATATTAAGCTCAGTGGTAAAGCTTCCCACTACCATCATTTTCAAGTTTCTTGCAAACAAAAACCAACTTGAATACTTCCATAGAGATTGAAAGAAAATGAAATTTTAGGATGAATATAGTATGGTAGACAATATTATTATCAGAGCACTTGCAGACTATTAATCAGACAGAATAGTCAAAATTCTCATCGATGTGTAATAAGTACAGAACATCATGTATAGAATGAAAGACAAATGTATTTCACCAACTAATGAAATAGATTAATCCCTTGGTGTTGAATTATCAGGTATTATCAGATTGTAGCTAAAATATTAGCCTTTAATATCAACCTTGCACCAGACATTGAACTATCTGGAGCCTAAAACTTGCTGGATGCATCTATCTGGAAACTACCACTTGGCACTATATATATGTTGTATCCTATTTTCTGTTTATTGTTTCATTTTTTTCCCCTCTCAACTCAAACCACAACACAAATGGTACAAGTTCCATCGCATATCAAAATGTTCCATTTCAGGCAATGTACAAGTTCTGAGAAACGTAACTTTTTTAGTTTTTTTCTTCTTCATGATATGACGGACAATCTGTCTGGCTATCATGCTATCATCTTATTCCTTTTGATCCATTTGTTCTTAGTGAAAAGTGAAAGAAACATGTTACGTAATATTTTCTTTCTTCTTTTTTTCTTTTTTCTTTTGTCTTCAGCCATAATCTACAGCATGTTCATACCAATGACTGTGCAAGTGCAAGAGAAGCAAAATATGGCCCTTAGTCATCAAATGACATGATGCATTAGCACATCATCATAGTAATCATGAAAAGGACAGCAGCACCAACAATTAACCACTTTGTGAAATGGGCATTGTCCTCCCCATCATAGTTGTAGGCCACAAGTGCTTTTTTAGTTGCACAAACTATGTTTACCTGACATTATTAATCATGAAAATGAATTGGTAAAAAATTAGTCATACACATGGAACAAAACTAAACAAAGTACACGATTAAAACAAACCTTATATAGGTGTAACTGAATTGCCAAGCAAAAAGATATCAAAATGATTCATCATATTTTCTAATAGTTTTCTATTTCTTTCTTTTCAACCTGCACTGAGCCATTCAATTCAACCTCATAATAATAGCCTCAATGCAAAAACATGATGAAGCTAATCTAGACCAACATAATAACAAATGTTCCAAATTTAAAAGGGAAACAACTAACAGTATTAAAATTTGTATAATCGAATCCAAAGTGAAGAGTAGTGCAAACAACAGTTTAGAGACAACCAAATATTGAGTCTTGAGGGTCAAACTGAATGAGGGGTGATAAAGCGAGGTAAGGCGCACTACGATTACGTGTTTGATATGAACCCTAAATTGCTTCTCCACATCTGTTTCAACCTGCAATAATTAAAATACTAAAAATAAGAATAAGATCAAATGGTTGCGATAGTTTAAGTATAAAAGAGAATATCGTATTGGTGTGGGTATATGAATTACAAGTACGTCTATAAATAGGCATAGATGAGGAGTTGACTAACAACAACTTTGTTACCATAGTAATGTAAGGCTAAGGCATAATTCAAGATAGAATCTTGAAGAAGACCCACATACCCTTCAAATTTTTATACCGAACTTGTTTTATTCTATAGCATGACAATGAGTAATGAAGTATATAGCTAGAAAAAAAGTAGCTAGCAGGGGAAGTTGCAAAGGCAACAGCCGGACCAGCATTGTCCCCTGGAGGAGCCACCATGCTTTCGGACACACACGTCACGGCAGCTTTGCTCGGTGCACCAATAAGCAATTGGCTCGCCCTTGAAGCAAAGACGCCCCTCTATTTCTCGCCCCATTACCTTCCCCACATAAACATTGCCAGCAATGAACAACAACATAACAAACACCAAAAGGGTAGAGAAATAATGGATGTTCTTCATGGTTTTCTAGGAGCAAAAATTTGAATATTACCAATATCAAGTGATAGTGATCAGTAACATATATGTGATCATATGAACAACAAAAGGCCCTTATATAGGTTTACAAGAGTAATTGATAAATGCCTAAACTGATAGGAGTAAATTGAGGAGTAATTTACTGCAAGACAGTGATGAACAGATAAAAAGATTGAATTTTTTGCTTGTGGGACAAAAATGGAGACTTGCCCACCACCTTAAACCTTACAAATTACCTTAATGTGGGTGTGTATGTGCACACTCAGAGACCCACTTGAGTTTTAGTAAGAAAAATTATTATAACAAGTAATGGTAGGTAAAGTGGTTGCACTGCAAGTTTCCTGAGTCTATCCATTGTGGTCTGTGGAGCTGTAGAGGATCTCTGGCTGGCGTGGGAACAAGGAAAAAAATAAAGGGTCAATGATGGAGAGAGGTTTTGGTGGTGGTGGTGGTGGATATTAGAATGCGCACTAAAGAGATAGGACACAAGAGAGAGCATATTTTTGAAACAAAAAAACAAACAAACCCAGAGCTCTTTGTGGGCCCATTTCCACCATGGCCAAGAACTGTTAGGGCCCACTTCAACACCAAGAGCCACCCTCTCCTCCCTCATCATTAACATCTTGAACTTGAATTCTCACTTTCATCACATCTCTACCCACTCTCCATTCCCACAAGTCACAACCAGTCTCTCTTATTTTCCCCTAAAACCCATTTTTCTGGGGACGTGTTTTCTTGGACTAATTTTTTTGTCTTTTGTTTTCTGAACGTACTGATTTGTGTTTAACTCAACATTCCAAGAAAAGGGTGAGTTAGTTTTGGGTTTGTTGATGAGTAGCTGGTGAGGAGTTTGGGTTTTTTGGGGCTGTTTCTGGTTTTGGTATATGATGGGGAGTTGCTGGTGTAGGTGGAAACCTTCAATTTACAGAGTCTCCTCCAATGCAAAATCAGGTGGGTCTCTTTTGCTGCTTCATTGGAGTGGTTTTCTGGTAACTGGGTTCTCTTTTTTGAGTGATTTAAGAAATGGGTTTTGTGTTTTTTTAAGCTTCCTGATCATACTCTGTTTTTAGTTTCTTGCATGGGTTAATTACTTCCCTTTACAGTAGCTACCTTGTTGATCAAAAATTCAACTTTCCTTCTTTTCATGCATGCTTTCCATAATCATACTATACTTTTGAACTGTTTTCCTGGTTCTCTGCTTGTAGGTTCTTTGAATTTAGTATTAATTTGGATAAAACTCCGCAGATCCCTGAACTATCCTGTTTATTCCGCCACGGTCCTTGAATTTTGTTTCGTTCCGGCATAGTCCATTTTCTTTCATTTTGTTCTATAAAGGTCCCTACCGTTAAGTATTGTAACAGATTCCGTTAACTACGCTGACTTGGCAATAAAAAAATAATTAAAATAATTATTTTTATTGCCACATCAGCATAATTAACGAAAAATGTTAGTTGATTTAATGGTAGAAACTTTTGCGGAACAAAATGAAATAAAATGGACTATGCTGGAACGAAACAAAGTTCAAGTACCGTGGTAGAATAAACTGGATAGTTTAGGGACTGCGGAGTTTTTACCTATTAATTTTTCATAAGATTTTCTAATTTTTAAATACATGAAGATATGATTTGTATTTTTTATTTATTTCTGATCCCTAGTTGTACATTTTATATTTCTTATTTGGTTGTGGATCATTGTCATTGTACTATGTTGAATCTTTTCCTAAAACCTAAATTAACAGGTTGTGTTTGGAAAGTATAACTGTTGCTTCAAAACTTTAGGTATTTGTTTGACTTTCAATTTCAGCAAATATCTAACCAATTTTCTGGTACACATGAAATTGGTAAAAAAGAACTGAGCTGTTGAAATTGGTAAGCCATAAGAGAGGAATTTTTTTTTCCACCCTATATTTTATGGTTGTGACAACTATTATTCTTTGCTCTTTATCTAAAATTAATTAGTGGACTGTTGTGCTGTGTGGTGTCTTGATATTTCCATTTAGTATCTACAAATTTGTTTTTGTCATGAAATAAGAAAAGAAATAAAGTTTACATTTGGAAAGGATTCGGTAAATGGATAGGTAAACAAATTTGTATTTTTCTTTTGTTTTCTTCAGAGTCTCCAAAAGATCAAAGTCCATCAATTAAACCAGAGAAAGAAGTCAGAAAGTTACCATCAAATCCAGAAGAAGTAGAAGACCTCCGCCGGGATTCAGCTGCAAATCCACTGATTGCATTCACATACGACGAGCTTAGGATCATCACTGGAAACTTTAGGCAAGATCGAGTGTTGGGTGGTGGAGGATTTGGAAGTGTTTACAAAGGGTTCATTACTGAGGATTTAAGAGAGGGTCTTCAGCCCCTTCCTGCAGCTGTTAAGGTTCACGATGGTGATAACAGTTATCAAGGGCATAGAGAATGGCTGGTAATATTCATTTTCGTTATTTTGTGCAGAAGTTATAAGATTTGGAAATTCAATATGTCTTTTGTTCGTAACTAGATCTTTATAGTTTTCTTTGTTTGAATGAGAGCTTTGTTGGTTTTAGGCAGAAGTCTTATTTTTAGGGCAGCTTTCTCATCCGAATTTGGTGAAACTTATTGGATACTGCTGTGAAGATGAATATCGGGTACTAATATATGAATATATGGCTCGGGGTAGCGTGGAAAACAATTTATTTTCAAGTAAGTATTTCCTTTTCTTTCTATTGATATTAGAATGCTAAGAACCCGTTTCATATTTAGCTGTTTATTCTGAAGAAATAAGGGAGAAAGTGATCGTAGGAAGGAGCAATGCAATACCACAGAATCAAAGCGAACAATGCCATAATTTAGCTGGCGGAAGATTCTAATCAATATCATTTTCCGTTTCTTGTGTGGCATTAGTTTTCACTAACCAACTATAGGATGATCATGGTTGGTGCAAAATGACATTGTGGGATAATAGTAACACCAGCTTAAGAAATGATAAATGAATTCGTAGTAGGTATTTTTATGCATAAAATTAGTTCAAGTAGAGAGCTGTATTAGAGCTTTTGGGTTTTAGTAGCCAAGATGCATTGCCAAGGAAAGGAGGTAAAGGCAAAAAACAGGGGTTACCATCTTGAAGGTCTGGAAGTGACCACTAAGGAGAATGAAGTCAACTTTAGGAAGAATGGCCTCTAATGGCCTCAAGAAAAGTTGTCAGATGAATGTGCTCTTTTAATTCGTTATCGTTAGATGTGACTTGGAGGAATGAAGTGGTTTTCGGACAAACCCCATAGTTATTAGACATGTTATCGTCAAATATAGCTTTGTTTTGAAGATTATTGTTGAATTTGGGTGGCATGTTTTTTTTATTTTCTTCTAACTCGTAAGAGACACATACCCTCCCATGATGCAGGAGTATTGCTTCCTCTTCCATGGTTCATTAGAATGAAGATAGCATTTGGTGCTGCAAAAGGACTTGCCTTTCTTCATGATGCCGAGAAACCTGTCATCTATCGTGATTTCAAAACATCTAATATTTTGTTGGACCAGGTTAGTACACTAAAAATTCTATATTAATAGAGAATCTAGCTAGATTTCTAAGTATCATTGTTATGTGTGTGAATGGGGTGAAAATGGGCAAAATATGTTACCTTTGGCAGTGACTTGTCTGACAACAGAAGTTGAAGTGACTTGCTGCACTCTATAGATAACTCAATACATTTAGAACATGTCTGAGGACATGGAACCAATCCTTATTTCCAGAAAATTACTTCTAAAATTAATGGAGAATTTTTTTGAGCAAAGAAGTATGATTACAGATTTCTTGTTTGTCGGACAACTTAATGTCAGTTCAGATCAAACCATTTCCTCGTCATTTTTCTGAGGTACTAACTCCAGTCTTACCATAAAGTGGACAGCGACTTGGAGTATTCCCAAGTAGTCATCACTCATCAGTCCTAAAGATTAATAAAATGCTACAGAATGATCTTATTTTTGTTCCAGTGTCTAATCAAATTATTTGCACTTCACCGTCTCTAACTTACAGTTTTGGGTGTTGAATAGGACTATAATGCAAAGCTCTCTGACTTTGGCCTTGCGAAAGATGGACCGGTGGGGGACAAATCTCACGTTTCTACTCGCATAATGGGGACATACGGATATGCTGCTCCTGAGTATATCATGACAGGTAATTTCTAGTCGTAACCGCAAACTTAAATCCATTTCTCTCATTCAATTATCTGTTTCCAAGTGCTCCGTAGCATTTAGAATAGATTTATACATATTCAAAAAAGAATTGACCAAACCGATATATATCCTTATGCAGGTCATCTGACTCCAAGAAGTGATGTTTACAGTTATGGGGTTGTTCTACTCGAACTTCTCACAGGAAGAAAATCTTTAGACAAATCACGACCAGCTCGTGAGCAGAACCTTACGGATTGGGCACTCCCTTTTCTTAAAGAGAAGAAAAAGTTGCTCAACATTGTAGATCCAAGATTGGAAGGAGATTATCCGGTGAAGGGAGTTCACAAGGCCGCCATGCTAGCTTATCATTGCCTAAACCGGAATCCGAAAGCTAGGCCTCTAATGAGAGACATAGTGGATTCCTTGGAGCCTCTTCAGGTCCTTCCGGACGAGGTTCCGCTTCCAACTGAAAAAGCTACTCTGACTGTGGTTTCTCAAGCTCCAGATGATGCTCAAGTTGTAAGAAAAGAAGATGCACTCACTTCTGACTGACATTATCTTTTTTTCTTATATATGATGAAACTTGTTCTCCAGCTTAGGAGAGTTTTTGCCTTAGATAGCTTTTCTTGGTGTGTTTACAAAAGAAAGATTCCATTGGTTTTTTCATTTGTTGAAACAGGGTTATGGTATGGTTACTTGGAATTGAATTATTGTATGAGTAAATATAGCATTATGAAAGAGATGTGTATCTTCTTCTTCACTTCAGAAATTAGAAAATAATTGTGTTAAAAGTCAGTGTTCATTTTCTAAGGCTATTAAAATGGAGATAAAATTCATATAAACTCGGTGAGACAACAATAGAAATATGTTATCTCAATGTCCAGAGGGTTCGTTTAGTTGGAAAAAACAATTTTTATTTTCTGTTTTATATGAAATACTTTGAGAATTTATAAAACTTGTTTAATTGAAATATTATTTTTATTATTTACTAGCTTTTTAACCCGGCGTTGCTTGGGATTTTGTTACCAGAATGTGAGCTTATTCTTGAAGATAGCCCCAAGTAAATATAATTTGGCCATGATCGTTCTATTAACATACAGACAAATTAGTCGTTTTTTCATCCCTTTGCTTGTTTCTTTGTTAAAAAAGATGGTTGCACAGTTTGAATGTTTAACATGAAGCCAATTCGTATAGCTAAAACATCAATGGAAAAGATGACTTCAACAATATATAATATTGTTGGCCTAAACAAATAGTTATATAGATAAAAATAGCAAAAACTATTACACCTACTAAATTGTTCATGTAACTCTTAAATTTACATACAAAATGTTACATATACAAATGTATCAACAAAAATTAAAATTTACAAAATGATAAATTTATGTAGGTTAATAGTCTTTAAACTTCTAATTCTTGTATATTTCATATAGCTTGAATGATATTTCTGTAACATGGTTGAAAACAATTAATTACACATTTAAAAGAAAACAAATCAGATTTTAAATAAGAAAAGAAAAGGAGAAGTAAACTTCAAATGCCGTAAACTTGAAAGATTGAGTAGCACCGAAACATAGAAAACATAAAAGAGTGATTGGAATAGAGAACACACTTGGGGTTATAGTCGTAGCAGGTAGCAGTCTCATACTGAATCCAGCACCTCATCTATGAGAACTGCATAGAACAAATAGGCAAAGAATCAAAGTTGGATAATTAATAGATAGGTAGGTGTTTTAACATGTCTCTTACTCGAATAAGAGAAGTAGAAAATGAGTAACAATATAAGTAGCTGACATATAAAAAAGATCTAACTACCTCCAAAACAAATACTAATAAGCAATTGCAACATATAAGCACCAAAACAGATCAATTTGCATCAATCAAATATCATATATCTCTTGAAAATGGAAAGGTGAACAATTAGTAGTTATATAATTTATTTAGAAAACATGAAAGTTGTAAAAATATGAAAAATCTTTGGCAGTAATTAGAGAGTTACCTGAATAGTGGTCAATAAATTTTAGGGCAACCAAAACACATACTTTCACTAAAATGAAAAATTCACCAACTACATTTTTTTTTCTGGTGATGGTTAAATAGACACATAAATAAATATCAACTCAACTATAGATTATAAGACGTAGATTAAAAACTTACCGGCGACATTAATGTTTTCAACAATTTGTGCTAGCAATTTTTATGTAACAAAAATAAATCAATTAGTTAGTCAAGAACACATAATTAGTTAATTAATAATTATAATTCACATAATGTTGTCATCAACAAAATAGTATATGAATTACATTTTATGTTTGGAGGCCACCAGCCCAAGGTCACACAAACAAATTGGTCATTGGTTGATGCAATTGACGTCACTCTTTTAACATTGAGTGTAACTGCATATTTATGACCAAAACACACAGAAACTGGTGATAGAGCAATAACACGAAAGATGATTGTTTTGGAAGCCATTAACACATTACCTTGTCGTCAATGATGAGCTAGCAATCCTTGTTGTGCTCAATGATGAGCCAGAAATAAAGAAAAATAATGATTTTCATGTATTTATAAAGGAATATTTGGGAGCCAGAGAAAACAACACATTAGAAGTGTTGTTAACCTAAAAAGTTCTAACATTAAGAAAATATAAACCATGCGAGAATATTTACCAACGAAACTCACACTCAAACCCAACAAAATTCATTTTTTTAACCACAGCTCCAAAATCTCGTAAGATTTCAAAAAAATCTTAAGAGACAACAAAATCAACCAAAAATTGCAAGAACATAACAATTCAGTCACAAAACACCACCCAATTTTTCGCCAAAATCAAAGTAGAATCAAAACAACACAAATCAATTTCAACCCAACGAAATCGGATAGTGTAAATGACATAAACAGCAAGCGAAAACATAAAGACGCACACTCACCGGTTGAGGAGAAGTGGGTTGCGGTAGAGGATCAGGTACCGGGACAGAGGGTGGGGTATGTTCGTTGCTGTGAAACCAAATCATTGAAAAAAAAATATTGAATAGTTGAGGTTTTCTTTAAAATCAACCAAAAAGGGCAAGAACTCAACAACCCATCGTCACAAAACACCACTCAATTCACCCACCAAAATCAAAGTATAATCAAAACAAAAAATGAAAAACAACCCAACAACATCAGATAGTATAAATGACGTGCTAATTACTAAGCTAAAATCGACTCCAACTCCGACTGATAGCAAATCCGACTGCTATCGTTTTTTGGCAATATCGCTGGAGCCTATAACCTAATTAAATCAAGCACAATAACCGCAATCAATATTAGAAGAAAAAAATGTAGTAATCAACAACACAAAGCAAAAGGAAATGAAAATTGAACTTTAAATAAACCTAAATCTAAAATCTGATCAAATATCACCAGCAATATGTATTAAATCAACAAAAAATCTTATTTTTTATCATAACCAAACATACTATATTGTACTCTTTGTGCCCTCTTACTATATTATTTCACTACATCATTACTAAAGAAAGCAAAGCAATTAAAACTTACCAACGACGTTAATGTTTTCAACAATGTAAAGAACATTATCTTCATTGATCTCTTCCTTTAGTTAAGCTTTATGAATATGATTTATGGCACATTTCAGGACATTATTGTCACAAATATGGTATGATCAGCTATGGATGATACCGCTTGTATTCCTGAGGTTGGCGCTGCTAGCCCCCCAGTCACTTGTCGATCCTTAAACTGTATCAGTCTTCTAGCCTTCCTGTTCATGGTTGGGACAAAGTTCTCTACTGCCAGAATCTGTTGTCCCATCATTTCCCCCCTTCCACGAAGGTTTGGAACAGATGGAACTTGTCCCCTTCCTTGAGCTGGTGCATGAGCCATCACATTAATGGTGGTTGGTGGATTGACTGGTGGAATTGTCACTATATTGGTTGCCAGGTAGGTGACTAGCATTGCACCCATGAACTGGTTCGACATTGTCTGAAGCATCTCAGAGGTCATAGGGGTCAACATGGAAGCTGGTTGAGGTTGAGGTTGTACACCAGAAGGTGGAATATATGCAGCTTGGCTGAAGACGGGCTATAGGTTGACTGCATTTGCAACAGCTTCCCATGACTGTGTTTGTTGTTTTCTCCAGGCTCTTGTATTCATGCTCTAGATTTAGTCTTCAATGGTTGGGTAGGTCTGAGAGTGTTGTTGATTCTGTGATTGATCTCTCACCCTGGACTCGCCCTTACTTTCCTCCAGGTTTATTCCTGCCCTTGGAGGAAGCTGATTGCGGAGATTCCAATTTCTAGGTCTCACGCCTTCGTTAAGCCTATTGAACACTGATCCTCTGGGCTGAATATTGTTGTTTGTTGTTTCTCTTCTGGGCATCAACCCATCAGCATTGGATTGATGACCATCACCACCTCGTTGTCTGACTGATCCTCCCCCTCTATGAGGATTTGGAACCTGAGGTGTGACCAGGTTGGCATGAGCAGCAGCGACATTGGCAACGGAGGCGGGTAGAGTGACTGGTGCTTCAGTGACTCCACCGCCT
>JAYMSZ010000479.1:0-19632 GCA_036897665.1 Pelargonium citronellum
TCGTTTTTTTTAAGAAAAAATAATGAAGAAAAAAAAAAAAAATTTCAAAAAAAAAAAAAAAAAAAAAAAAATCATACCGAATTAGATGAGGAAAGGCTGGAACTTAACAAATGCAGCTGGCCTCTTCCTGCCACCACCCTCTGCATTGAAGCATACAATAAATTTCAGGACAAAAACAAAGAGAAAACACAAGGGGGAATTTTCCAAAAATAAAATTAAAAGTGAATACCTTAAATTGTTTATGGTAACCCTGGTTCTTGCAGAGCCCCAAATCATATGACCACTGCAAGGAACCAGCCAGAGCCATCTCTTTGAACTAAAAACAAATACAAATGCTATTCAATTCTAACACCTGGAAGCAGAAAATCACAGCTTTAGATGCAACAACCAAGAAATTCAAACACTCAACAGTTTTCTGAAATTTAAACCCCAATTTAACCAATTAAAGAAACAAAAATGGTCAATCGATGAATAAATCGGAAACTGAATCAACAAAAATATCCATAAAAATTAAGAGAATTAAACGCTGAGCTGATAGGCAAATAGATACGCTACCTTGTCGTCATCATCATCAACCAAACAAAACGAAACGAAGCGAAGCGATGAATCCCAAGTTCCGGAGCTTCGTGAAAATTTGGACACACACGGAGAGGGAGAGAGAGATGATTGGTTAACCTGCGCCCCAAGTTTTCAGGTCGCTTATCTTGCGCCGTGAGCCTGTGGGTCCCAATTTTTTGTTCCAGAAATGTCCCTGTTTTTTAGGCACGTGGTTCTTAATTATTGGTCGTTTTGTTTTGATCATTGGTAGCGATTTGGGGACATAAACAGAGTCAGAGACGGCGGCGAGCACTAGCAGAGCAGAGCAGGCATGGGAGAAGACAACGAGAAGGTGAAGAGAGAGGCTCTGCAGATAATTGGGCAGCACCAGAACCTACCTCGACTCGTCGTCTTCGATCTCGACTACACTCTCTGGCCCTTCTACTGGTACGTTACAGAGCAATTTTAGCTACTGAATTTTGTGAAATCGTCCCGTAAATCTCAGGGCTTGTTCTTGTTGACAGCGAGTGCTGCTACGACGATGAAATGCCTCGTCTCTATCCGCAAGCTACTGGCATACTTCACGCCTTCAAGGAGAAAGGAATCGACATGGCTATCGCTTCTCGATCGCCAACATCTGATATAGCCAGAAAATTTCTTCACAAATTGGGTCTTCAGTCCATGTTTGTTGCTCAGGTGAAGATATTTTTTAAAGTTATTTTCTTGGAATAGAAAGTGGATCCATTAGCTTGTAGCTTGATGGCGGGTGAAATTTACAGATTTTGCTTGTAAATCAGTAGCCATTTCTTTGAGGGACCATCCACTAGCTCCTTTCATGTGGGTTTTTGATTATGTGCAAAACCTAACTAAAATTTTGAATTTTTATTGACATGTATTAGCATCTGCAAGTTAGCTTATTGATGTGTTCTTTTGTGAGATGATGTGATTTTTGGACCCCTCTAGACATGCATCTACCTCTTCAATAGCTTACTTGTGTATTCCTTTGATGGCCATAGAAGTAGTTGTTCGATTATGTGCATAATCCGAATATACAATTTTGCATCGTTCTTGACATGCCGTAGACTCTTCCAAGTGACCGATTTGTTATGTTACTTGCAGGAGATTTTTTCTAGCTGGACTCACAAAACCGATCATTTCCAGAGAATTCATAGGACGACAGGGGTTCCTTATAGTTCAATGCTCTTCTTTGATGATGAGGATAGGAACATTGGCGCGGTAAATTTGCTTCATTTTAGTTTTATGTGTTATATTGATTCTGATAGCCCCTGCTAGAAGATAGGGAACATCCAAGAGTTCCTTAGATATGAAAACATTTTATATATTGTTTTGTGCTAAAGTTTACAATTGTTCCTCAGGTATCAAAAATGGGTGCAACCAGCATTTTGGTGGGTAATGGGGTAAATCTTGCAGCTCTGCGGCAGGGGCTATCAGAATTTTCTCAAAAGTCAAGTTCATCTAGAAGGGGCTAGCAGAATTGACTTCTTCCACAGTTGTAGCAGAAGTAAGAGATACAATTTAGTGTTATCGATCAGAAACTGTTAACAGGTGATGCCAGTGGCTTAATGGAGAATGATATTAGGTAGCCTCTTCGAATTATTTTTTTTGTTCAGGAATGAGAATCAAGAATCGGAATGGGAATGAGATTCCAATTCATAACGTTTGTATTATGACTTTTTTGTCATAAGATTGGTTTTGAAATGGGAATACCATTCTCATACCCATTTTTTATTCTCATTCCCATTCCAAAAAGTTGTTATTACAGACATTTACCTATTTTGTTATTACAGAAACTTGTCCTTGTATACATTTTCCTATTTTGTTATTACATAAACTTGTTCATGGCATGTGGCTATGTCACAAATAGCTGTCTTGTTTTTTAAAAAAAAAAATTTGGAGTCACCCTAGCAGAACTCATCAATTGAACATATGAGGCTAGAATATACACTATCATTTGCAACTACCACATATTCAAGAAGTCACTAGGCTAGAAATGAAAGCAACTGAATTAAACCTAAAAGTGATATTTTGGTAAAGATAGAATACAATGTGGCAACTTATACACTTGAAAACAATACTTACATGCGTATACGTGAATGTGTTAGTTAAAAGCTACACAACTAGCCAGGTTTCACATTGGGCATGGCTGTGTTATAATACAAGCATGAAAAAATAGTATGTCAGAAGCTATAATGAAAAATAGCCTTTTGCCATGCAATAGCTAACTATTTACCTCTCTAAATGGTGATCTTCCATCAGAACTGACTTCAAGTGTCTTTGCAGTAGGAGAAGAATGAGTGGTAACATTCTCTTTTCTAGAGCCAAAATGTTCGACACTTACCTTATCATTAAAGGACTTCACTATCCTTCCCAACATTTCCATCAGGTCCACATCTTCTCCTGAAAGATTATCTATCTTGCCATCCGTATCCCGAACTAAGCATCTCAAACTTTCCCGTTCTGACAACAACTTCATGATTTCTTCAGCTAAGTTTCGTTTTTCACTCCTGAGCTCATGAATCAGTTCATCAGAATTTCTCATCTTATACTCCATTTCACCGGTTAATCTATTCATTTCCGATTGTTTTGCTTCCAGATCAGCTTCTATTTCAATTGCTTGCTGTTTTGAATCATATATGGATTTGTCCTGCATTTCCAGTTTCTGCTGTATGTTATGGATTTCATTCTCAAGTTCCACAATCATCAGCTTCTTCTCTTCAATTTCAAGCACTGCCATTATCTCAGCAGAAGTGATTTTTTCCCAAGCTTCACTCACCAAGTTAATCTCCGCTTGCTTGTCAGAAAGCTGTGAAGAAAAAGACATCAACGACCTGTTAAAATTTTCTTCCAGTGATGTCACACGGTGCATGAGATCATCTATTCTCTGCTTCTTCTCGCCCACAAGTTGGATAAGATTCTGTTTCTCATGCTTAATTGTTCTCTCTGCAGCTATTTGTGCTAGCACCGCTCCTTCGAGTTCTCTTCTTAATGATTCCTGCTCCAGCAACCCAAGCTGTTTCCGGAGGTCCTCTAAGGCGCTGTTATCTTTTGTAATACTGGAAAAGCTTCTTTCATTCGACTCAGAGGACATCTCTGTCTCCACTCTTGCAGAGGTAGATGGTTCTCTTTCTCTTGTTTTGAGCTCTTGATCCGGTACTACAAATTGTTGCTGTAGAGAATCTATTTTTCTATCTTTAACATCCAGCATGAGCATAAGGCCACTTTTCTCTTGCTTAAAGGTTTCTTCAATTTCTACTTCTTCAAGAAGAGAAGCTTCAAGTTCCTTGCGCATTCGATTATTTTCGTCAAGGTTAACTTTCAAACGTTCGACAAAAGACATCCATATCTGCAATTCAAATTCAATTTCATTTACTTCGCAGATTTTCTCCCCGAGCTCATTATTTGCTGTTTCTAAGGCACTGGATGTTTCAGCAAGCATTACTTTATACCTTCTGTCACGCATATCCCTCTCGTCCTCTTCACTAATGAACTTCATCTGAGCCTCAGAAATTCCTGATTTCAATATCATCAACATCACAGATGTCTCCTCATTCTGCAACATCAACTGCATAATTTGAGAATGGCAACCTTCCAGCTCCATCATCAGCTCCTCTGTGCTTCTATCATTATCCTCTTTTGCGGACCTACTGTAATTGAAGTCCTTGGTCATTTTTTCCCACGGAGATCTCCACGTAGCCTCCTCGTTCTGCAACTTCAACTCTCTAACTAGAGCGTGGGAATCTTCCAGCTTTGTCAACAGCTCCTCTATGATTCTATCTTTACTCTCTAACTCAGACCTACTGTCATTGTCGTTCCTCATTTTCTCCAGCTGCGAGCTCAATTCAGACTCCTGAATTTGCAACTTTAAATCTGTCATTAGAGAATGGCAACTTTCCAACTCCACCATCAGCTCCTCTATGGCTCTATCTTTACCGTCTAACTCAGTCCTACATTCATTGCATTCCCTCCTCAGTATATCCAGTTGAGAGCTATATTCATCATTCTGCAACTTTAAATGAGTCATTAGGGAATGGCAATCTTCCAACTCTAACAACATATCTTCAATGGTCGAATGATTATTCAGTAACTCGGACTTACAGTCCTCCAACTGCTGCCTCAGTTGAGAGCCCCCTTCGGACTGCTCAATCTGCAACTTCAGCTCCATCATAAGCGAATGGCTATCTTCCAGTTCCGTCATCAGCTCCTCTATAGTTCTATCTTTAATCTCCAACTCACTCCGACACTCATTTAACTCCCTCGTCATGCTTTCCTGTTGAGAGCTCCACTCTGCTTCCTTAGCTTTAAGAGTTTTAGCACAATACCGGTATTTGTGTTCTGCTGCTTTGAGCTTTATTCGAAGCTTTGCAATAGACGATTTAGAGCTTGATTCATGACGATCCTTTGAGTTTTCTTGCTCTTGTTGCTGATCCTTTGAGTTTTCTTGCTCTTGTTTCTGATCCTGATTTTCCGTTGCTTTCTTTCGCGTCTCTTTGCTGCCCAATGAATTACTCTGAGTCCCATTTTCATCATCATCATCATCATCTTCTTCTTCTCTTATACCATTCGAGCATTCAACTTCTGACTTTAAATCAGAATCTTGAGCTTCCAGATGCTTTCTCTGGATTTCTTCATTCTCTGATCGCTTCTGAAGATCTTCTGAGATTCTAGTTTGAGAATCTAAGCGCGTCTGCAGCGAATTTACCTCATCCGTTAATTTAGATTTCTCCACCTCCCATTCTTTCTTGCTAGTTTTGATCTGTTCCTGAAGGTTGTCGTGCACTTCTTCCAAATGTTTGTGCCGATCTTCTGCATCCAAGTTTGCCTCGTTTTCAAATTGTGTTTGATATCCTCGGAGCATATTCAGACTGCATTTGATATCCTCACACATTTGCTTTGTGGCGGAGATTTCCCCTTCCTTTTCTATCAGTTCTTGAGCTTGCTTCTCAATTCCCAAACTCGCTTCTTGGATTTTAACGAACTGTTCATTCTGGGATTTCTGCAAACTCTCGAACAATTCTTCTTTCCTCCGGTTTTCTGACTTCAGTTTCTCAATCTCAGCTTTAGCTTCATCAAGCTCTTCATTAACATTGCCCATTTTTCTATCTTTCCTTCCTAAACACAAATTTTTTTCCAGAGAACTCAGGTTTACATGTAAAACAAAAAACAGACTGATGACAGAGAAAAGCATGAAACCATAAATGTCAACATAAGCATGTAACCATAATTGTCAAACTAGCTTCTTGAAAGCAAATGGCTTCAGGGAAGGAACAAAAGCACAAACTGTAACAGATAAAAGCAACAATCTGGCTCTTTTCATCACAGCAGAAACCAAAGAAAAGGAGAAATTTTTCCAGTGAAACAAACAGGTACATTGAAAGCTTTAGTATTTGGATTATCATTGATAAGCCAACAATTAACCATATTCTGAATTCAAACATTTATGAAAAACAAATGCAAAATCCTACATACTAACAATTAGGTAAAAACCTTAAACTACACAAGAAACAACATTGTCTTTGGTTCCTTAGAAAACGTAATGAAATTTTGAACATATGGTTATGTGTTCTTTCAAATCATAGAATATCTAAGCCCCTGCAAATGAGATGATTCAACATTCAGTTTTCTTTTTTTTTTTATTTCCAATTTGTTGAATGACATTATACATATACAACAACAACAAAATCAAATTAATCTCTAGAAACATCAAAATTCAAAATCTCTGAAAAAAACATCGAAAAGAGTATGAGAATTACCTACGAATTTGGATGAAATTCAAGCCATGGAGATGAAAAACGGTGGCTCCCCGTTGATTTTCTGGGGAATAATAGGAAGAAACAAAATGACGGGTCAGAAAAGGATTAATTCACTACTACACCTATGATGTAGAGACAGATTTTTGGTTGTGATTAAAAAAAGCTTATGTGTGGGCTTTATTTTTAAGTTTTAAATAAATAAAATAATTAATAGAAGTAAAGAAATGAAGAAAAATATTTTCTCTCAAATACGAAACACATTCATGTTCAAAATGAAAAACAACCTGCTAAGAGCCAAGACATTTGTGCCTTTGTGGGGGTATATTTAATAAATAATACCTATTTATTAAGTAAATTATTATTATTTTTTAAAATAAAGTATTTTCCCAAATCTTCATTTCTTGTCTCGGTTATTGGTGTTTAATTCGAATTTTATTTGGAGAAACATTTGAGTGTCCTGTATTTTTCTTAAGCATAAGTCAATTCACATTCAACATGAGCCAACCTCATGGGTCATGATTGGGCGCACCCTCTGCCTCTTAGCCTCCCGAGCCACTGCCATACCCACAACTCTTCTTGGCGAAACTGTGAGCTCCTTTACCGAGAGCCAAGACTTCCACAAATAGCAAACTGAAGCGAGGACGTCCGTGAACCATCCCACATTCTATTTCATGCATCATTGTTCATGTTCTTTCATCCCCAAGCAACATCAATCTGTTAACGATCAGGGGTTAGAGCCAGGTCGCCAAATTCCTTGGTGGTTATTCGAGCTTTACATACTATGAGAGATTATTTCAGTACCTTCATCTTGATTATTTAAGACATTTTAGTCGGTGCGACTTAGGGTTAATTGGCTGGTTTGGTCATCAAATTGTCAAGATGATTTCATCATTGTTATCGAATAATTTGTTTTAATAATGACGCTGTGAAAGTTAATAGTTGATTTACATATATATATATTGCCCGATTTATTGAATAACTCACATAATTAACATATAATTCGTTATATCAGCATTTTTTTAAACCCATTATATCAACAATATAATTGAATAAAAACAATTATTCAATACTTAGCATGACTTGGAACGAGCATGAAGAGGTTAATGATACTTCTTTATCTTTTGAGAAATTCACTGATAAACAAACTCTAGTTATATGAAAAAAAAATTAGAAAACTAACGTCTAAAATTATTTTAAATTAATGTGATATGAAGGACATAAAGTAGTTTTGTAAGAAGGAGAAAGAAGAATATATTTTTCTTAAAAATAAACGTCAATTCATGGGTTCTAAAATTAGAGGCTGAACGAAATTACACGTGGCACCAACTTGAACCGCAAACACACGCAATGATTGGTTTTCCACAAACCACGTCAGCAAAGTTGGAAGATAGTTATGAGAAGTGTAGATATTTACTTATGTTAATTACTCTGATTAATTTAATAATGTCACTAGTTCACCCAGTTGGCAATTGTTGCTCAATCATTGCACGAGACAAAGATGATCCACCATTGTAAGATCAGAACCGTACATTGTAATCATAACCGTCGGATGTGCTGACCCGAGAACAAAACAAAAATGATATTCTATAAATCCACATGAAGACGTTCTTGGCAGTTGAGAGCTTAGAGTGTGGGGAGAGAGAGATCATTTCATGAATATGAGTGAAAGATAGGGTTCGGTATTTAACACATTTGGTGTGGTTTTTGGGGATTTTTCGCTCTCTCCGGTTAAGAATTTTAGTGTTTTCCGGTGTTTCGCCACTCTATCGAGCTTAAAGTTTCGATTTTTTCTTGCCGGAGAAGAGTTCTTTCGTTGATAATTTGGGGGTTTGGGGGATATTTTGACCTTTTGATCCTGGATATTGCGAGTTTGCCGATTTTGTACTCAGTGTCGCTGCCGTGATTTCTTCCCATTTTCGGAATTATTTTGTTCTTGCTGGATTATATTGAAGTAATCGAGAATTTTGATCTTTTGGGTTTTGTGGCTGTGATTTTTTTTTCTTCAATTGTGTAGTGTGTTATAAGGATCTGAAGGAGAAGACCGTCTTCTAGTCTTTTTAGCAAGTGTATTTTTGGGTACAATTTTGAAATTTATAGGTTTCTGTTTGTAGGAATCTTGGTTGGTGCGTTTGGGAGGCTGGAGAGTGATTCGTTTTGGACTATATACAGTGTTTCCAATGGAATTTTGTACAAAGTCATTTCATTTGTCAATTTTAGGATAGATTGAATGGTGCTTAGTTTTATTTCTTAGAAAGCTTTGTTTGTTGGATTGAATTTATATCTTTCATAATTTGATCCTATTTGAATTTGATCAGTCCATGGTTTTTGTGATTTAGTGGTCTCTGCAACAAGCAGGAACCACTCCCAAAATCAACCCCTTTCGGCTTCCATCCTATTAATTTGTTTTCTTCCCATTTGGTAGCAAACCTTTGTCTATCTCAGGAAAGCCTCTGGTTCTATGTGATTTGTCTTCCTAGAGTTCTTGGAGTTTGAAAAATGGCAGACCCTTTTACTCGGTTTTCATGGTGGTTATTGGGTGGGAAAGAGAGAGAGCCTCCCCAAAATGGGTCTTCATTGAACACCTCTTTGGATTGGGGATTTGATTGGGGTTTTGGTTTGAGGGAACCTGATAGTGCTAAGTTTCCTTCAGTTAGGGGAGCCAACAAGATAGCCTCTTCTTCTAGAAAGGTTAGGCGAAAATGGCAGAGCAGGGAAGAGCGGAGGATTGACAAGGAATATGATGTTGTGTTGGTGCCATCTGATGGTGTTTGCTTGTCAGGGTCTGAATCAGATGATTCTGATTGGTCCATTGGGTGGTCAGAGCCTCATGGCCCTGATTTCCATAGTGATATTGAGTCTGACGATAGTTTTGCGGTGCTGGTTCCTTGCTATAGACCTGGTTGCAAGGAGGTGGCTGCGGGTTCTAATAACCAGCTGTTGAGTGCCATTAAAAACCTCCAGAATGAGTTTTCTCCTGGTAAGAGGTCAAAGCTGTTTATTTTTATGTCATTCTTGCTGTGTGTGCTTTATTATTAGTGAAACTGCTTAGCCTTAGTATTGATTTTGGTTTGCTTTTGATTAGCAACCTTAAGTTTTCATGCTTTAAAGTGCATATTAGTTGGAGTATTTCAGAAACTGCATTTCTTGAAGTGTATATTAAGGTAATCATGCGATCTGGTCTGTAGTCTCTTCATCTTGGGTATATTACCATGATACAAGCTGAATATCATATTTCAACCTTATAGTTATCAGATCTTTTTGCTGTTATTGTCCTGATCATCATGATGACAGTGTCAGTTTATTGTACAAGAGTTTACTTTATCTTAGATCTTAGGAACTAGTACTTATGTCATAATAAATTGCAGCTTGTCCTTTCATTTGCCCAGATTTTTTCTGTATGATCTGTTATGCTATTAGAATTAATTGTATAGACATTCAAATATGGTTATTTGTTTTTAGTGCATACACCCCAGAAAGTGCAAACCATAACATCAAGAGCTTCTATTATTGAAAAAATAGACTAGCAAACAACCTGAACAGAATGTAAGTGGGCTGCTCATTCTTTAGTCTGAGAATTGTTTTCTACATATGGGCCAAATGCAATCTGGAAGAAGGGTCTGGTACCATCCAAAACCCTTTTGAGAATTATTGTAGGTTCCTGTAGAGATGTTTATAAGCAACCCGTGTCGACCATGAGGAGGGACAGAAGGTCAGTGACCTCTAGAGGTGTTTGACAAACCATGTCAACTGCAGATGGGAAATATGTCCCTTTGACACCTTGGACATGACAAAACCTTGATATATGATCTGTTTACCATAGATAAAGTGAAACTAAAAACAATAATGGGATATGTTTGAGGAATATTGACTTATCACCGGCTCGGCTTTTGAACTTTCCAATCCTGTTCTTGGAAAAACATTGAGTTATCCAAGCCTCCAAAGGAGTTCTACAAAGCGTGTTGACTGCAGATTGGAACCAGATAATATTGTGCCCTTGACACCTTGGACATGACAAAAAACTTATATTCACTGTTTACCTTGGACCTTGAGAAACTAAAACAATAATGGGTGTGTTGGAGAAACATTGAGTTATCAGTAGCTTCCTTTACTTGGATTGTTCATTAGCAGCCAAAATTAACATGCATAAGCCACAATGGTCTCATTTATGACAACTAGTTCATTAACATCAACTAATCCCTAAATGTCACTTGGCTTCATTGAAACTTGTAGAGGTGTTGCATTTGGTGATTGTGATGAAATATGTTATGGTTACTGTTTCTCTCTCTATTCAATCTGTTGGTTCTTCTCATTGTTGTCTTGGAATAATTTAATGATGATGCTTTGCTACATGTTCTTTGGGGGCTCTTTTTGCTAAATCTTGTTTGAATGAATGGTTTGTAGTTAATAAATGTAGAATATATGATTCATGCTGAATCTTTGCATTTTGGTTGAATGTGCAGAGGGCAAGAACTATTTGGATCACTGGCTTTCTTCTCTTCAGAACTGCTGAGGTCTAAAACTAGTCAGTCTCTTGGAATGGCCCACGTTGAAATGTTTTGAAGATAGTAAATCAGAAATAGAGAAAAAAAAACTACATCAAAAATGGAAAAAAAGTGGCATCATTGGATTGTGCATCAGCTATCAATTCAAAAGAAGCACAGAGGATCATCTTATAACTGAAAGATCATTGGGAAAAGAGTGGAATTTGTCACTTTTCAAGAACATGTTCTGTTAAGTTGTGTCTGAATTCTTTCATGGTTAGCTGCCAAGAGAAAATGTTTTGAAGAATCTTCATTGTAAATATAGGTATTGTGAATATGTAAAAACCCGACTCCACTTTCTACTTTGCTACTTCTGTAAATAATTCTCCTTAATGAAAAGACCAAGCTTTTGACTACTTTGTCTCGAATCATAGTCTTTACTTATGGCTCTTTCTACATTGATTTATGCAATTCTGTTTTCCGTTTTTGCATGTGGTAGAGTTGTGGTGGATGCTTAGTTTCAGCAATGACAGAAATTGGAAAGCTATCCATCCAATTCACATGTAAGATCTTCATGTTGGCTCTTCTTTTTGTGATTACAGTGATTCAATCTTGCTTGTTGTGCTTTTCTTTGACTAAACTACAGACAAATGTTAAGAGCAAATTTTGGAATTAGAATTAGTTGAGCCTAGCACATCTCTGAACAGATCTTGAGTAGTCCGTCTGTCACTAGGAAGGATCTTATTTATAAAAAAAAATAAAAGTCTAAAAAGGAAAAAGTGTGGGGTCCACATCCAACTTGGCATGCCCAGGTAGTGCCACATGGACACTCCCCATTGGCCACAGAAAGGAGGATTTCAACAATACTTGTTAGGAGCGAAGTTTGCTCCCCTCCATGATCCCATATTTGGAACTCACATTCCTCTCTTGCACGTTTGTTTAATAAACATTTTATTCCCAATTTTTTATTCTTTTTTCCTTCTTGATATCATCATCATCATCGTCATCAACAATAACAAGCTCTCTTCAATGGATCCCATGTCTTCTCTGATTGAATAGAAGCTGAGGAAAAAAAAAAAGAACGCCAAAATGTTACAAAGAGCTGCTGGCAATGCCTATTCTTGGTGGTGGGGAAGCCACATCAGAACCAAACAATCAAAATGGCTGGAGCAAAACCTTCAAGGTATGTATGCTTCAAAACTCTTGTTGTTGCTGTTTCTTGTTCCTGTGCCATCATTGTTGAATTCATTTGTAAATTCGTAATAGTTTGATATGCACTATATGATTGAGATGATCAAGAACATGAATTTTCTTAAAGAAACTGGCTCAAATGTTGAATATAACAAAATAAGATTGGGAATGCAGATTTTGAGGAGAAAGTTCAGGACACCCTCAAATTGATAGAAGAGGAAGGAGACTCATTTGCCAAGAGGGCAGAAATGTACTACAAGAACAGGCCAGAGCTGATAGTTTTTGTGCAAGAAGCATTCAGAACCTACAGAGCCTTAGCTGAAAGGTATGACCACTTGTCCACAGAGCTACAAAAGGCCAATACCACCATTGCAACTGTGTTCCCAGAGCAAGTCCAGTTTGCTATGGAGGAAGAAGATGAGTTCAATGCCCTAAAAAATGCCAAAAAGCGTCCCCAACTTTCTAATCAAAATGTTCCCAAGGCTCCAGCAGCAGGTCCTGTCAAAGAACTCCGGAACATGTTTTCAAATGCTACCAAGACATTCCAACCCAAGCCCAGTACTAAGAAGGTCACAAGAACAACAAGTTCTAGTGTTAAAACGCATAAGTCGGGTTTGAGCAAACCAGAAGCACTTGGGAAGATTGACAAGCTTCAGAAGGAGATTCTTGTTCTGCAAACTGAGAAGGAGTTCTTGAAGAGCTCTTACGAGCACGGGGTTAAGAAGTATAAATCAATAGACAAGCAGATCGTGGAAATGCAAGAGGAAGTTTTCAACCTGCAAGATGAGTTTAGTGATGGCATGTTCATTAAAGATGAGGAAGCTCGGAGTTTAATGGCATCTACTGCTCTAAAATCTTGCCAAGAGGCTTTGACCAATTTGCAGGAGAAACATGAGAAGACAGCTCAAGAGACAACAGCTGAGCACGAAAGGATTAGGATTACTCGGGAAAAGTTGGAGTCTCTGAAGGATGTTGCCGGTGGAACGAGGGCAAGATCCGAGAACAAACCATCTGTGGAAGGAAAAGAAGAGCTAAAAAGCATACAACACGAAAAGGAACTAGAGATGTTACGAGGGGAGATTAAGGAACATTTTGAGGCCGGTGAGGGTTCATGTCTCACTGTGACAGAAATGGCTGAGAAGGTTGATGAGCTTGTGGAGAAAGTGTTTGACCTTGAAATTTCATTTACTGGTCAGACAGCTCTTGTACAAAGATTGAGATCAGAAACTGATGAGCTTCATGCTCAGATTCAGACCTTAGAAGATGACAAGGCAAATCTGGTCAGTGGATCAAACAATTTGATCAGCAAGCTGAAGGAAATGGAGGAGAAGCTGAAAGGGCTTCAGGAGCTTGACCAAAATATTGAAGATCAAAACAAGAACATGCATACACATATTACTCAGGTTCAGTGTAATCTTGACCATCTTTCTGAGAGACTAGGCAACGTGAAGTCGGATGAGGAGCTAGAAGAAAAGAAGCCCAAAAAATCAAAGAAAGAGTCCAAGGCTGAACGTAAAGCTCGTAAGAGTTCCAAGAAAGAGGAAAAATTGAAGCAAGACAAGGAGAGTGAGATTGCAGCTTCATCACAAAGAGATACAGAATCTGTAAAGTCACAAGAAAAGACTGAAGAAGGAGAAGCTGCATCACTCAATATTAGTGATGAGAAGCTTGAGATCACTGGTTCATCACAGACAGATAAAGAACCTGCCAAGTCTCAAGGGCCTAAACAACAAGGAGCTGCTTCGCTCAATATTATTGGTGCCAAGGAGCTCGAGATCGCTGGTTCATCACAGACAGATAAAGAGCCTGCCAAGTCTCAAGGGCCTAAACAACAAGAAGCTGGTTCACTCAATATTAGTATTGCCAAGGAGCTTGAGATCACTGGTTCATCACAGACAGGTAAAGAACCTGCCAAGTCACAAGGACCTAAACAACAAGAAGCTGCTTTGCGCGATATTAGTGATGATAAGAAGCTTGAGATCACTGGTTCATCACAAACAGATAAAGAACCTGCCAATTCACAAGAGCCTAAACAACAAGAAGCTGCTCAACTCAAATCTAGTAGTGCCAAGAAAATGAAGATCTCGAAGCCAGATACGGAGGTCAAGGTTACAGGTTCACTGGAAAAACAAGAGGGTCGTACTGTTGAAGTGAAGTTGAAAAGGGTATCAAATGTACGAGACGATGCGCATATTTCAGGTGAAGGTAAATATGTCACAGCAGAGGCTGAAGAGGGCAGAAAAGACGAACAAGTTTTAGGTACCTCTGTCATAAATCAAAGAGAAAATGGTGACCTTCCAAAGAAAACTCTTAATAGGTATCCAGCAGACAAAGCTCCTGCTACACTTGCAGAGAAAGCTCCTGACAGTCCTGAAGAGAAATCTTTGGCCAGTTTTCTTGGTATTGAACCACAGGAACAACAAATCGAGCAGGATGTGGATGATGAGCCAAACTGGCGGGTGTTGTTCTTGCAGGGAATGGAAAACAGAGAAAAGACTTTACTGGCAGAGTATACTACTGTTCTTCGCAATTTCAAGGAGCTCAAGAAGCAGCTCATTGAAGTGGAGAAAAAATCTCAGGATGGCCTCTTTGAGACAACTTTGCATCTGCGAAAACTAAAGGCTGCAAATGCCATGAAGGACCAAGAGATTAAATCATTACGTCAAAAGCTTAAACATCTTCAGATAATGTTTGAATCAGGAGAGTTGAAAGCTGACCTATTGCAGAGCCCCAGATCAGTACGGCAGGTGGAGGAAGATGAGGATGAGGACATGAAATATGCTTTAGAGGTTTCATCCCACGAAATATCAGAAATCGAAGAAAAGTTCAGAGGTGACATCGATGCACTGCTGGAGGAGAACTTGGAATTCTGGTTAAGATTCAGCACTTCATTTCACCAGTTACAGAAATACGAAAGTGAATTCGAAGATTTGAAAGCAGATGTATCAAAAATCAAGAAAGCAAATAAGAGTGAGGTAAGTGCCTTGAGGAGGAACTCTCTTAAATCAGATGCAAGATCTTTATACAAACACCTGAGAGAGATACAGACTGAGCTAACAATCTGGATGGAACAAAGTGCACAGCTGAAAGAAGAATTGCAGAGCAGGTTCTCGTCCTTGTGCAGCATTCAAGAAGAGATAACAAAGGCCTTGCAGGACAGTGCTAAAGATGAAGATTTCAAGTTCACAAGCTTTCAAGCTGCAAAGTTCCAAGGCGAGGTTTTGAACATGAAACAAGAGAACAACAAGGTTGAAGATGAGCTACAAGCCGGTTTGGATCATGTAACTAGTATCCAACTTCAAGTTGAGCAGTGTTTGACGAAGTTGGATGATGAATTTGGGATCGCCGGAAACCAAAGTAACATGCAGCTAGCACATTGCGAGAACAGGAATCAAATTCCTCTAAGTTCCTTCCTCTTTGGTGTGAAGCAAAAGAAGCAAAAACAATCTATCTTAGCATGTGTGAGCCCAGCACTTAATAAGAAGTATAATATCATAAAACAAGGAGTTCTAATGTAAATTATTGTTTCATTTTAGGCACTTGTATTTTAAAAGAGTTACTTCAATAGAATTCTTCAAATTTCCCCCATTTTTTTCCTTCTCATCTATGCGTCTTTCTTTCACTATCTTCTTAGTTGGGCATTACAGTTTGAAACTTTCCATGTATTCTAATACCAATGGCTGCATGCTAAATTTATGGTTGAAAATCGAATTTATTTGCCGAGCATTAAGTCCCTACGCATTATTCTTGTTGCAAAATTTCTGTAGAATGGTTATGATAGAGCTATATAACAATGTTCAGCAAATGAAATGATGATATATATGATCTATCTTTGCATCATGAAGATAGAAAATCAATGTTGTGCTGTCAAGAAAAAAAAAAAAAAAAAAGCAAAAAGAAGTTATGTGTGTGTGTGGTTGGACAGAGATGGGTTCTTGTATGATTTATTTCCTTAAGATGTCATGAGTAGCTTCTCTTATTATTCTGGATGAAACCTTAGCATCTGATAAATGTCAGTACATTTTTGCCAAATATGCATATAACAATTTGCTTTTCAAGTATGGCATCACAGTTTGCTTTTCCTTCAAAATGTTACTTCTGTCTCTCAAATCTTGACAATCTCTTATACAACAATTTGTTTAATTGTTACCTTTTTGTTATTTTGAAGAAACGAATAAAAAGCTGCAAGCTGAATTAGACCTTGTTCGATTGTTTGCCAATGATGCTCCAGGTAATCTCTCTCACAATTTGAAGTTTTCACATTGTATATGTTTTCTCAAATGCAAATCTAAAGATACAAAAACAATCCTCTCAACTAAAAGTGACGTTTTCAAATAGTATACTCTCTCAAATGCAAGTCTAAAGCGACAACATATCTTCTTTCAAATGTAGATCGAAAGCAACAAAAACGGTAAAAAATTATCTCATCTTAATATAAGGGGCGACAAAGACGATTAAAAACTATCTCAAGTTATCAACTATTCTAAATCGAGTCAATAATTATCTCAACTAAAAACTTGAGTCGATAGTAGAAGGTTTAATATATATTAAAGTATTTGGCGTTGTTTTAGGAAAAAAAAAAGAAAAAGATACATCTTCACCGAAAATGAGGAAAATTTAAGTTAGCCCTAATTTTATGAGTCAGGCTCATGCTTCACTTCACTCTCTGAAAATCACCATTCACGAGCACGACACAAGCTCTCTGCAAAGAGACCTTCGCTCACATGGCATGCCCGATAACTGCACCATTCCCTATCGATGTATCAACATCTCCTTCCAGCTTTTCACATCCTGAAATCGAGACCGAGTTTCTCAGTTCTTCAGAAGACCAAAATGGTGATTTCAGCGTCAGTTTTTGGCTCAAGGTTTGTTCCTCCTGCTACTTCCTCATATGTTTCTCTTGCATTTCCCATAACCGCTGCTTCATCAAGACCAGAGAGGTTTTGTTCTCCTTCTCCTTGTCAATTTCATGGTACAAGACTCAATTTCATGGAGGTTGAGGAAGCTGTCTCTCTGTTTAAACTTAAACTCCAAGCCTCTCCAAGGCCTTCTGTTAATGAATTTACTAAATTGTTGACTGTAATTGCTAGAAAGAGGCATTACTCTCAAGTGATTTCTTTGTATGAGCTCATGTGTAGATGTGGAATCTTATCGAATACCTATACTATGAACATAGTGATTAACTGTTTTTGCAAGGTGGGTAACTTAGGTGCTGCTATGGAAATGTTGAGGAAGATGGAAGAGGGAAGTTGCAAGCCTAACATAGTTACTTATAATACATTGATTGATGGCCACTGCATATTCTGGAAGATTGATGATGCTCTTGGGTTGCTGACAAAGATGGAAGATGGAGGTTTTACACCTGATGTAGTTACTTATACTACCGTTATAAACGGGCTTTGCAAATTGGGTAAGACTGATGCTGCGCTTAGGTTGCTGGGGAAGATGAAAGAGAGAAATTTAAAACCTAGCGTGTTTACTTATACTACATTGATACGTGGGCTTTGCAAAACAGGTAATGTTGGTGATGCTCTTGGGTTGATGAGGAAGATGGAAGAAGCAAGTGTCAAGCCTAATGTAGTTTCTTATAATACATTGATAAATGGACTTTGTAAAGTAGGTAACGTATCAGCTGTTGTCAAGTTGTTGAGGAAGATGGAAGAGGGAAGTTTTAAACCTAACATAGTTACTTATAATACATTGATAGATGGGCTTTGCAAAGCGGGGAACATGGATCCTGCTGTTTGGGTGCTGAGGAAAATGGAAGAGGGAGGTCTCAAACCTGATATAGTTAGTTATACTACATTGATAGATGGACTTTGCAAAGCAGGTAATGTTGATGCTGTTGGTGGGTTGCTGAGGAAGATGGAAGAGGAAAGTATCAAACCTAATGTAGTTACTTACACTACATTGGTAAACGGGCTCTGCAAAGTGGGTAGTGTTGGTGCTGCTATTGGGTTGTTTAGGAAGATGCAAGAGGAAAGTGTGGAACCTAACATAGTTACTTATACTGTATTTATAGACAGACTTTTCAAAGTGGGTGATGTTGATGCTGCTATTGGGTTCCTGAGGAAGATGGAAGAGGGAAGTGTCAAACCTGACAAAGTTACTTATAACACATTGATAGATGGGCTTTGCAAAGTGGGTAATGTTGATGCTGCTGTTGGTTTTCTTAAGAAGATGGAAGAGAGGAGCATTGAACCTAACGTAGTTACTTATAATATATTGATAGATGGGTTTTGCAAAGTGAGGAAGATTGATTCCGTTGTTGGGTTGCTGAGGAAGATGGAAGACAGGCGTTTAAAACTTAATGTAGTTACTTATAACACATTGATTGATGGACTTTGCAAAACGGATAATGTGAATGCTGCTCTTGGGTTGAAGAGGAAGATGGAAGAGGAAAGTATAAAACCCGATGTAGTTACTTATACTGCATTGATCAATGGGCTGTGCAAAGCAGGTAATATTGATGCTGCTGTTGTGATGCTGAGGAAGATGGAAGAGGAAAGTGTCAAATCTAACGTAGTTACTTATACTACAATGATAGATGGGTTTTGCAAAATGGGTAATACTGATGCTGCTTTTATGCTGCTGAAGAAAATGGAAGAGGGAAGTATCAAACCTAATGCAACTACTTACACTACAATGATACACGGGCTTCGCAAAGCAGGTAACATTGATGCTGCTGTTGGGTTGCTGAGAAGATGGAAGTCTCAAACATGACATAGTTACTTTCAACATGCTGATTAATGAGTTCTACAAAATTGGAAAACTGATCTTGCTGCTATGCTGTTGAGAATGATCGAAGAGAGAAGTTGTGAGTCAGACACAAACTTATATTACATTGATAAATGGATTTTGCAAAATGGGAAGAGTTGATGATGCTTCTAAGTTGATAGGAATATGAAGAGGTGAGTTGCAATGCTGTCGCAGTTACTTGTGAAGCAGTAATTGACATGATTCGTAATATGAAGAAAGTTGTTAAAAGATCGTTGAGGAAGATAGAGGTGTTGGTGTTGTAAGCCTGATGTGTTACAATATAACTCTATCATATTCATAGATAGTCTTTCTCATGAGCGAAGGAGATAAAAATACGAGGTTTTGAACTTTTGATGTTTTCCTGGAGATGGCAAGTAGAGACATGCAACCAAATATTCAAGAGCTGCTGTTGTGGACCTCGTATGGGTAGATGTGGAAGGCCCACGAGCCCCCCTAAGTTAAGTTTGTGAAGGTCCACTTGTCCAACTATTAGGAAAAGCCTAAAGAGAACAATGACTCACTCCTAGAAAGAAGAAACTAACATCTTACTCAGTCACTCCTAGGAGGAATAGGAGATCATGATGGAGGATTACGGTGACCTTCATTCTCACAAAGACTCAACCAACCCAACTAGTAGGTATATATATGGCATTGTTAACTTTGTGAAGAAGCCCTTGAGAAGGTCAGTTATATGATCCTGTGAGGTCCTTGCAATATCAGATATTGCCAATAATGATTTTTCTTCAACACCAGCATGCAGGTTTGTCTATTAATTTTGTGGTTGAATTATGGGCTGTCTTTGTTTGCATTGTGCGCTTGGAAAGATACTAAAATGTTTAGTGTCTCATTATCGTGTATATATATATATATATATATATATATATATATATATA
>JAYMSZ010000480.1:0-19624 GCA_036897665.1 Pelargonium citronellum
TAATTTAATTTAAATTTAATTTTATTTTCACATAAACACATTTAACGGAAACCTTAACTGATGGTAACAGAATGACCAATTTAAGTTTCTTTAATGCTAATTGATGGACTCACTTATGAGTTTATGAAATTTGGACCCCAAACTGGTCGGTTCCTAATAATTCAGGGGCCTACATGGTGATTGATCCTTAAATTAATTATATTCAAATATCTTTTTACTAAATTATAATAATATATTAGTTTTAATTTTTTTAAGTTATTAGTTTTAAATTAAGTTACTTTTTTTTTATAGTTAATGCTACACACAACATGAGGTAGTTCTCCCCTTTAAATTGATATATCCCACCCTATACCGTCAACGGGGAGACTCGAACCCGAGACCTCAAAGAGAATTCGTAGTGCTTAAACCATTTAGCCCAACTTGCATTGGTAAATTAAGTTACTTAAAATTATCAAAACAAATGAATCTTCCATTATTATTTTTTTAACTTAGTCTTACACTAAATTTAATTTGAGGCTCAATAAATTTTTTAGAATAATTTCTCTCGAATTGTGCAACTTGAGCTAAAAAATTGAACCGGACCGAAATACTACTCGAGCCTAGGTAGATATTGGAACAAACAGTGGCGATTCTCATGTTCTCGATTTAAAATTTGAAAAATAGAAAATATATTTTGAGGGAGAAAAAGTTTATAATATTTTTATGTGCACTATGAAAATTTAGTGAGTAATTATGGAATACATTTTACCAAAAGTAGAAAAAATCGTATATTTATAATAAAAAATTAATTTAAAAATTGGATTATACCCAAACTGACGGATAATTAGGAGAATAGACCAAATTCAGACAGCCTAGGACTGAATAACCGAATCAAGTAAAATTTAGATAGTCCTACGATCCTACTTGAAACACTAATTGAAAGACGAAAAAAGTATCGTTAATGAGAATGTAAGATCTCGTTTAACAAAAAAAACAAAAAACACTTGTTTGATATTTATTCTCATGAATTTATCACTGCTGATGGTAAATTTTGATTGCAAAAAAATAAATAGTAGATACCCAGTTTTTTCTTTTGTATTTTAAATTTTTTGGTAATATAAATGAGTTCTTAATGTAACATATTATTGTACTTAAAAAATTCAACTGATAAATTCATATGAGAGAGGAAAAAATATTAAAACATAAAAGTGATTCAGTCCCAAATTAAATTTAGTCAAATACTCATTTGAATTTATTTCTTTTGAAAATTTTAAGTAAGTTTTTTTAAAAAGTTACTTAATTTAAGGCTAATATGTAATTTTAATTTAGTAAAAATATATTTAATTATAATTAATTTATGGTGTACTAGTGCCCACCTTAATTTCATTGTTTAAAAGAATTGAGAAATTTATAACACTAGATTAATAGAGGGCATTTTTGTCCACTTATGACCAAAAAAATTGGTGGATTTGGACATTTGAGAGGTGGATTTATCATCTTCCTTATTTTATTATGAGCTTATTTAATTAAATATAATCCCTAAATGGGGATGCGGAAAATCCGATTTCTGAATAGAGCGGGGATGGGGATGAGAAAGTTCCCAAATGAAAGTCGGGATGGTATTTTCAAATCACCCAAACCCGCCCATTTCCATTGTTAATCCTTAAAATAAAATTTAAAAATTGAAAAATTCAATATATCTTGTGTGTTTGTGAGCCAAGAGAAGGAAATGAATCCAATTGAGTACGAAAAAAATGAGTACAAAAAAATTGAGTACAAAACTGCAAAAAAAATCGTCTACAAAACCCACTTACTAAGCCTGCACATACAACTTCACCCAAAACCAAATGATATTATAGATCTTCACATCAATTTCAAAATTTTCAATACTACTCTACAATGAAAATTTTAGCAGCCAACACATACTACATTTTGTGTACCATTAGATCTATTGTTTTGCTACAATATAAATCAATAATCCGACTACTCCAATCTACGCCAAATCTACAAGGTTGATAACCACACGCTGCCCAACAATAGCTACCTAGCTATCTATGTACACAGGCTTGCCACCCGCTATCCCATTCAAAAGAATCTTCTTTGGGTGGCTTCTTGGTTTGCTTCATCATCTTCATCCATTGCATCGTCGTCTTTAAGATCCTCATCAGCTTTATCACTACCTACAGTCTCTGCATCCGAAACCGATCTACCTATAGCTTCATCCCCGTCATTTCCATCATTATCGGTGCAATCCTCAGTGTCTGAGTTGGATGTAGAACCCTCTTTTTCTTTCCCTTGATCAGAATCATCATCCACAGCAACAACACCAAACTGCCCCTTTAGATCCGGAGCGACAATTCCAATCATCTCGCTCAGCGCCTGGCGCTCCCGACTCCTGGTGACAACAGCATAAGAAGACGGGCTGCTTTGACTCTCGGCCACCTGGACAATGGAATCATTTATTGCAGCAGCACGCTCCCCATTGTTATCTCTACTTCTTTGGGATTCATTGTCTCCATGTACAGAAGGAGCTGTGCTGCAAGCCCAGCTCCCAGCAACTTCAGAGGCTAAAAGGTCTGCTGTTCTGATAGTAACTCCAGGTTCTGTATCTTCCATAGCTTTTAGAGATTCATTGAGATTATTAGATTGAGAATGCTGCAGATTTTCCCTCTCATGACTATTTGCTCGAATCTGATTGTCACTATCTTGCACGTGTGCTTCATCATCAAGTTGCATAGTGTCTCCTGCTGAAGTGTTGGATTTGTTCAAATCAACATTTCTTTCACTATAAATCCCAATGCTTTCAGTTTCAATAACTTGCTCGGTTCCAATAGGATCTCCCTCCAAAACAGGCGACGCGCCAACACCATCTATGTCAGAGCCAAAGCCTCCTTTCAAACGGTCTCCACTTGTAAATTCTGCCTCTTGAGTATGTTGCTCTTGGCTTCTATCATCGCATTCATGCTTCTCGGTTACACTGGCTTCATTACTAGAAGTCTCAACTTGGTTTAAATCGAACCTCTGAACTGAAGCCTTGACAACACTATTCTCATTATACTCTATTGCTTCTTTTTCTCCGACTAGAGTTCGCGGTACGATCCCATTAGTGGCATCAAGATCGATATCAACTGATGTATTTTCATAATTCTCCTCATCTTCCAGAGTCCTCTGCATTGACTTCAGCTGTTCCTGCTGCTTAGCAAACAATGATTGAATCTCCTCAGTAGTCGAATAAAATGCTCTTAATTGTGTTTCCCTGCATGGCAAACATGTTCAAAAAAAAAATGAACAATAGGAAAAATAAAGATGGTCACAAAATCATAAAAGTGCTTGAGATGTATTCATAAGAAAAAAATAGAGTGAAACATATGGCAGTGCAACTGTGCAAGCTAAAAATTAATTGTTCCTCCCTTCGTCCCAAAATGAGCGACCTTTTTCCTTTTAAGGAAATTAGTAACAAATGAATATGGGATACAACAAATGGACATAGGGGTACATGAGGAAATGTCCAACACTAACTTCTCCTTAACTTTTTCGTGAAAAGAAATACAAGACACTCATTTTGGGACACAAGAAATGACAAATATTCAACATATGTTTCACGAAGAATTTTCCTAGAAAAAAAGAAAAAAAAAACTTACTAAATAATGTTCTTGGCATTTGCTTCTAGTGTACCAAGAAAAACTAGTCAAAGGAAAACGTTGTGCCAACCAACACTGGTGAACTATTTGGTTGGAAATGTTCTCCATAATATTTTAATCTGACATTTGATAAAAGTGGTGATACAAAGTCCCAAATTGGAAATATATGTGAGAAAATGAGTTATATATAAAGGTGCAAGTGAAACCCTAGTCCTACTAATAAGTCTGACCTTTGATAGTGAAAGCCCAATCCCGTAAACTTAAACAATTATTAAATTTAGCAACATTTTTAGCAAACTGGGCCTCAAAAACTAAGTTTGAAATCGATCAGGACAAACGCATCAAATCTAAAAGGGAAATGGGATAAACAAGGAGTTGCCAATTTAAATAACAATATGTCATTATGGCCATTGGCCATATCTGCTGCAAAATCATTTGAAGTTCCTTCATACCAAGTCACCAACTGAACCCTCAATAAACATTAATCCTATCTTTCCATTCATCCTAACACCATATCATCAAATTTACTTTGGAACTCTTCTTTGCAACATTTACCTCTTCAACCTGGTCCACATTGATCTTCTATACCAGTGCATTCGTGTTCTCGATGCATTTGACTTCGCCTAAAGCAATTTTTAACTCACCTTAGTCCTTTAATAGATGTCTTCTTATGCTTTCATTTATAAATATTTTCCCTGTGCTGTCACTAGTCCATCAAGTTGATACCAATCACTCCATACTGGTGTATTGGGAAATCTTTAGCTCTCCAGTCATGCACTCAATGAATTTCCTCACACCATGCCCTTGACAACTTCTCCAAAAAGTAATCTAATGTTCCATTTAAAATGAGCTAGTTTGATATGTTTCTAATAAACATCACAATTTTTATAGTAAATATGACCTAATGGCCATACTACATGACTTCATAATCACTTCATCGTGTCTCAATCCCCAGCCTAGGAGTACAAAAATAAAAGATAAGATGAGTTGCTTCTCTTGAGGTCTCAGGTTCGAGCCTCGGTCGTTACGCTTGCTTATAAAAAAAATCAGGATTGAAGACCATATATATCTAACAAAGCTTTCAAAAAAGCAACACCTAGAACATCTTTTACATATGTCTAGGAAAGAAGCTCTATGTTCCATTAAGTCTTCATTTGCTGCAAAATAATTTAGAATCTAAGCAGATGACAGCATATTTTCGAGTCACAATAACATGCTTCACAGAGTTCCCATATCCCACTTAACCTGATCAAAATTATACTCCAGCTAGCATCAGCATTCAGCACTACTGTTTCATCCCTTATAATAGTAGTTTTGAGGACCAAACAATCTGACTTTCTCATCTCACTTGGAAAATGACTAGTTTTAGATCCATGTAAAAGGTGGTTAGCTTTAAAATTCCAAAATTTTCATACTTTACTCAAGAAAAAGAATGTTATCTTGATTTTCTAGTTCCTGAAGTTATTTATTAGTTTTCAAGTTCAATGTAGTTATTTGTATACAATTTTTTTAAAATTGATAAATAGAATCAATGATATTATTCAAATTACTTTTAGGTTGCATTTGGATTTTTGAATTTGATTTGAAATTTGGGATTTGAAAAGTAGACATAATGTTTGGAAAACCATAAAATTTCAAATGACAAGATAGAGGTTGTCATTTGAAATCTCATGTCTTAAACATGTTTTGAATCCTATTGAATTTGAGTCAAATTCAAACCCAAATTCTTTGAGCATCTAAATATTGGATTTGACTTTCATATCGAAAAAGAAGTGAACAAAAATATTGAAATTAATTGTTATGATATAATGCCATATGACACTATAATTAATAGACCATTTGGTGGATCACTTGCATTTTTATCCCAAATTTAGTGTATTGTTGTTTCCTTTTTATGAATTTAGTTGTGCATGAATTACCAAAAATGTCCACATTATAAATTCGTTAGTATCCCTTAAGTTTATAACAACACATGTGCGTGAGGATAAAAGATGAAATAGAAAGCAGTGCACCTATTTCGGGATGGAGGAAGTACACGTTATAGAGCCCAAAAATTTAGCTTTTCCATGATAATTTACATTCCTAACCAGGGAATATTTATAAGATCACTTAGGAAACATGAGAAGAGCAGAAGCGCCTGGACTATTAGCTTTGGAAAATAATGCATTAATATTAGCAATGCGTTTAACAGTTCAAGCAAATTCCAATCAATGGCTATTACTTCATTAGGAATCTTTGTGTGAAGAAAAACAAAATGAAAGCCCCAAAAATGAAGTTTACAGTATAGGGTGATGATGATAGGAATCTCCGCATAATAAATCAAAGGGTTGGTAGATGAAAGCAAAACTGGTAGCTTTAACACTGAATTGTAGAGGGAAGTAACAAAAATATAATCAGTACCACCAGACAGAAAGAAAACAAATGCTGATAGTTATTTTTCTTCTTGGTAATTTAGAAGAATAACTTTGTTCTGGGGCTTGATCCCAAAACTTGCCCCATTTGGGGAGGAATATATGTCAGCAGAATAGTTACCAGAAAACGTTCCTCAGCTAGTGATCTCCGTTCCGGAACGAAACGTGATCTCCGTTCCGGAACGTGGAACTCTAACGTCCCGAATAGAGAAATCTGTGTTCCGATTTGACGAAAATATTGTATGAAAAAATTAACATTTTCCAGAAAAATTACCCATATGGTGGTTAATTGTTCTCCTTCTTAACCGTCATCCTTTTTATCTTTTCCATTTTAAAGTCAAACTAAACCTAAATTGTATTGTAATTTTAAGTTTAAATCTAGTTAATATATATTTATTTATTAAAAAAAATATTTCTTGTTCCGAACTAACGTTCCAAAGAAGTCTACCCCAACGTTCCAAACTCTAAAATTCTAACGTTCCGAGTTCCCGTTTCCGTTCCGCGTACCAAACCGTTCCACGATCTAGGTAACTTACTCTGCATGCAGATTAAAGAAAATTGGCAACACATGCATCCAAATGCATAATACAATAGCCAATATCAAATAATATGAGACAACTACAGGTTCAGCAATCTTACCGAAGCATAATTCTTTCTCTAGCACCTTTTAACCTCCGTCTCTCAAATTCAAGATCCCGCATGGCTGTGTTAATCTCAAGTTCTAGAGAAGAGACCTTAGCCCATGCCTCTTCTCGCGCTGCCTGCTACCAACAGCAACAGAAACCTCAGCTTAAAAAATTAAGGCAACTTCATAATGTCTCAGCGGGGATATCCCATATAGTCAGTCTTATTACCATAAGCTAGAGAAACAGAGTTAAATTCTTCAAATCTGGTATTCAAGTATACAATTCAATGAACGGATAACTGATACTAAAAAGTACAGTAGCTTCACAACATACTTATCACCTGTGGATATATGCATGATTTCTTATTCTCCACCAACTCAAGTGTCTTATTATTGAATGGCAGAAGACCTCTTATATGTTTTTATAGTGAAAAAATATGCAAGCCATACTAACACCAAAAACAGAAAGCCTCTTTTCTCTGCTTTATCTTCCACCTAATTATATATATTTGGGGGGCAGGATGAAGTATAACTTCAATGAATGTGAAGTATATAATTTTAAGAACTCTGGCATCTCACATGTATTAAATTATGGTGATCAAGATTACTATTATAAGAGGTCTTGAAAAAGTAATACAAAATCAAAGCAAACATCAATGTAATGAGGCTTCACACTGAACCAATTGACACTAACTGGCAAGGCAAAACGAAAACTTTCACATTTTACCTTTTCACTCTCAAGCTCTTTCCTGAATCTTTTCATTTCATGTTCCAGTTCCTCAACTCTCTGTACCATAATGCAACAAAACCAGCTTCAAAATTGTTTGCCAATAGGTATAACAAAATAAAAAATACAGGAATCAGCAATGCATCATCAAATAAAATAACTTAAGGTCTGCGTAAGGAAGTGCAAATACTTTTCTTTCATTTGCTGAAGCTAGCTGCTTCTCACCAACTTGCTTTTCAAGCATTCGGACTCTATTGTCTGAGATAACCAACTTTTGCCTAGTGTCTTCCTGTGGCAGGAAAAGCAACCAGGAAGCAGACCTCTATAAGTTTAATACAAGGATAGAAATGGTGAGCTACTAAGTAGATTTAGAAGGTCAATGCCAACTATACCAGTTTGGACCTCAAAGTTTCCATCAGTAAGCATCTTTCCCTCTCTGATTCCTGAGAATGAAGAGAAATAAATCATCCTAAAAAAATTCAAACAGAAAGTGATAAGTACAGCTATAGTTTTGCCATACCTGTAGCTTGCTGATTAGTTCTTGCTGTTCACTTTCACGTCTTGAGGCAGCATCAGATAGCCGTTTTAGTTCATCCTGAGCCTCCAATTGAACTCTCTGTACTGCTGCTTTTAAATCTGCTGCAGCTTTTTCTCGTTCTTTCCTTTTCTGATCTCGTTCTTCATCTAATTGAACTTTGAGTTCAGCTATAGATGCCTTCTGACTAGAAGCAAGAAATCAGGACATTAATATGCTTTCTTATGCTTCTAGCATTTGCAAACTTGTGGTAACAATGACATAGTACACATCATTTCCTCCAAGATCGGAATAGACAAAAATATGTAATTAAACTAACCGTTATCATTGGTAAGGTAAATGTGTTTTCATACAAAAATTGTACAGGGAATGAAAAGATAGTGGCAGCATCCCACCCACCCCACCCCTGAAAATAAAAGGGGTCGGGTAATTATATAACTTGGGCATTTAGCCAATGAAGTTGCTATTCCACACTGAAAACTGTTAGGGATGTCTTAAATTATTATTTTTATTAATTTGCTTCAAGTGAAAATTTGCTTCAAGTGAAAATCTGCAGAGAAGCTGCATTTGCTTCAATAAGAGAAATTCTAATTTGAAAAATGCATGAAATATTATATATATTTTATTTTTTGTCTTTTCACCTGACATCTTACAGGGAAACAATGATCCTTGTCAAGCTATTGACCCAAGTGGACAAGAAAATATGAAACATAAGACTAGCAGTTGTAGGTAGAACAACTAATGACTAAACAAATCAGTGTTAATATGAGCAAAAAAAAACAGAAGAAAAATAGATTACCTATTCACAATTTCATTCGCTTCAGTACATGACTGCTCAGAAGCACTTAATCTTTCATTAAGGTCTTCCATGGCATGCTTTTGTTCAGATGATATCCTATTAAGCTCTCCCAACTCCTTCTCTTTAACTTTTAACGACTCGTGCAACTCTTTAAATTGATCAAGATATGGTTTCGCAACTGATTCTTTCATTTCTTTCAGATCCTGCATAGTGATCAAGGAAAAAATATATGAATAAGGTTTTGTTACAGCCAAACACAATTTGCAAGAGAGTTTTAAATTAAGGCTTGGTTGAATTGATTAAAAAAAACCATTACACACCACATTGATGATTGTCAACCGTAATACCTTCAAGCAATAGCACTCAACAACTCCTTGGAAACAAGATAAGAGAATAAGATACAAAATCTCATGTTGCATTTGATTGTCTGAATTGGATAACGATGTATTGGATATCAACAATGAATTACGACAAATAAGAAATTCAATGGATAACCGGATATTCATTCCAACCTTTGACGTCACGGTAAATTGAGCAGTAGATAAGATTTGCAATCAAATCTGTTGTTTGATCTATCAACAGATAATAAAATAGAACTGTTATCATTTTACTAATTTAGACAAAATTACCCTCGACAAGTAGTTGCTCAACAAATTGTTTTTACTCATTTTTTTATTCATGTACTTTTAAGACTCATCAATACAAAAACAAATTAATGGTAGAAATTCAAAAAAAAACTTTTGGATCGAGAATATTTGAATCGAAAAACTTTCAACTAAAGACAACGTATTGAAATAATCGCAAATCGATATGAACTCAACTCGAACTCATTGTTCTCACTCCAACTCATTTTTTGTTGCATGTAAATAAAAGTTTTATTAGTTCATAAAGAAATTGAACGCCAAAATTCAAAAACATTTGGATAATGAATACAAAAATTTCAATATAAGATCACAATGTATAAAAAAATAATTGCAAAGCAATATGAATTTAACTCAAACCAAAATGGACTCAACACGAACACATATAAACAAACTTTTAAGTTGTGCGAGTTTGGACAATATCAAACAAAAATATAAAATAAATTTTTGAAGTCAATGATCAAATTGAATTTGATGGGTTTTTTTCGAATTAAGATAAAAAACATTTGATTTAATTTTTAGATCCAATTTGAATACAAATTTATTCGATGAAATCTCCTGTTTATTTATTTGTTAGGAGTCTAACTCAAGTTCGTTCCAAACCCGAACACAAACAAAACAAATTTTCATTTTATAATTTTATAAGATTATGTTTTATTTTAATTTTTATATTCTTATTTATTTATATTAATCAGTTTCGGTGCAAAAAAGAAAGAAAAAAGAAAGAAAAAAAAAAGAAAGAAAAAAAAGATAATTCTGAATTAGATTGGGGTATTTTGGGTTTAAGAGATATTTCTATATCTAATCCATCTATTTTATAAATCATAAGATAGATATAAACTACATAATGAATTTCGAAATTCAATCGATCGTTGTTATCAAATGTTGGAAAAGACATCAGAATGAACTTCAAAATCCAATCCACCGTAATATCCATGCGATCAAAACGTAACCTCAATGTTCAAAAAACTAACATGGGAGTCGAACTGGGCAAGCCGACCAGCCGTTCAAGATGACAACAGCAAATTTATTTATGATATCATATATACACAAATTACAATAAAAATGAAATATAAATTTAAAAATCATGACAAATAATATTATGCCTAAATCAATATAAAAATCCAAATCTTCGCATTACAGAGTGTTTAATTTCAATCTTTCCCTTATAGTCTAAGACCATAAAAGTGGACAATCATATGAGCATCTAAACCTCAAGAATAAGGTCTTGATGTGCAACCTTGAAACTTGAAAGAGTAATAGACAGTAAAACCAACTAAAAACAAGATTATATTGAGCCACTAAAACAGAACCAATCAATCAATCAATGAAATTGAGCTGAGATGATAAAAACACATTAAAAATTGATTGGTCAAATCAAACCCCAAACATACTCCCACTCCACACACACACACACACACAAAAAAAAACTCTGCGCAAATAAATGGCTCTAAAAAATTAACTGATTTGGACAGCGCGTGACGATTGCCACATAAAATGAGGTGTGCGTGTAAAAAGATTGTTAGACAAGCATCTAAAACATAATCTATCACCTTCAATTTCATTTCATCAACAGATGAGATTCGGTAGAGAGAATAAGAATTTTTTTGTCAGCTTTCATTTATGTAGGACTGTAGGTATGTTCAGTTGATAATGAATTCAGTCACAAATGGAAAATAATTTGTACTTTAAAATTTCCATGAAAAAACTGGAATATAAAAATGTATTTTGACACTTTTTCCCAGGGAAATGAAACCACAGAATAATTTTCCGAACATAATACCCTCTAGGAGACATCAACAATGTCTCAATAATTAAGTTTCATGGGAGATTTTTCTTTGAAAAAAAAAAAAAAAAAAAAAAGTGAATTCAGATTAATATGACTATGTCATGGAATTTTATTGTATATACTCTTCATGGCTTTCATTGGTCTTTATGAATCCGGAACTAATAGAATATTCCTTAAATGGTTATCAGTAACATCCTACTAAGAGCTTCAAAATTCACATATTGTATAATAGTGTTGACCAACAAAAATATACTACTATACATATCAAAACATATGTATGAGAATGCAATTCTACTTTTTTAAAAAGGAAACACATTTATTAAATACTCTCTAAAAGACCTAAGTTGCAATCACCAATGGTACATACATTTTCATGCCGCTCAGCAGCCAAACGATTTTCATTGAGCAGTGTATCAATTTTAAGGACCTGATCTTCAAATTGCTTCCTCAATTCCTGCTTGCAGAATGCATCAATATGTTAGACATAAAAGATGTTCCGTGTCATCAAAGATCCAGAGTCATATTCAAAGGAGAGATACCTTATTTGATCGCTGAAGGCTTCTGAAATCATCAAGAGAGATGGGCCCCTCAGGAGCACCAATGCCAAGACCTTTAAGTCTTTTGTTTAAAGGACAAAACTCTTCTGTGCAGAGAAGAAAAAAAAAACTATATCAACATTTTAACAGGTCCATGTTTCAAATTACCTTTATCTCAAGTAAAATACAAACAGCAAATGACAACTATAAAGTGAAAGAATCCCAGGAATTCCTTTATCTCCATCTAATTGCATGATGTATATCTACTATCTTTTGTGGGTTTACAATTGACCATTAGAATTGGATAATGAAGCTATCACTCTCTCTACATTTCTTTCTATACTTGGTTGTGAGTTGCCTCGTTAAAACTTTAAGGTTTTTTGGGTTTCACTAGCAAACCCTCAACACTCATATCTTGAGTCACACCTTCATGGTAGACTCTCGTGACATAACCCAAGCCTGGAACCATGCTCTATTAGTAGGCTTTCATGAATCTGCTATCCTAGTAATTTTACCCCTAGGGGAAGCCCCTATGTAATGCTTTAATGTAACATGTTATCAATGAAATGAATTTATCGCTTTCTCTACATTTCTCGTTGTATTTAGTTGCAGGTTATCTCATTAAAACTTTTGGCTTTGAGGTTTCACCAGCAAACAAGGATGAAAATAGGTTAAAATTATTCAAACTTACAGAAGTTACAATCATTCTTCACTACGTGCATGTGTGTCACTCTAGAACAAGAGAGCTCTTGGATAGGATGACATGCCTTTGTGTCTAGCTCTGCCAAGCCGAGTCTAAGCCAATAAACTCCTCTCTCACTCTATTTACTACACCAAGAATCCAAGGGCAAAATTTGTGGAGGATTCTCCTTCCACTTCCTACAGAGATCGTGCTTTAAGGTAGACTCTCCTCTCCTCTAGTGTCAAGCTACCTCACACTAGACTTTGAGGGTATACGTGAGATTCTTGCTTAAGAAAGTTCAAGACTTAGCACCCCTCAAGGCAGCCAAAGGACCCCTCACAATCTCACATGTTGAATTTGTTTCATTGATGTGAATAACTTGTAAATAGCTTGTGATAACTTGATAATAACTAGTACATAGAGACTCCTATATATAGGAGATTAATACTAGAAATAGAGAATAAGCAAGACTAGAAATAAGAAATAAACTAGACTAGAAGATTAAACTAAAACTTTCCTAAAATCATTAACTTTCCTAATTAAACCAACTTTCCTAATTCTACTAACTTTAGAATTGAATCTTCACATCACCAATGTTTTAAAAGACGTGAGGGGCATTTGAGGCGCTAGGGTCATCTGGAGTTCTGGACCCTAGGGGTGAGGTGCACGGTGAGGCATGCGCTTTTAGTGAAGTGAATCACACTTTGTAAAAATTACTTAATCTAAACATAAGCAATACTAAAACATTTTTGTTGTGTTGCTTTAACTTTTTTGTTTTTTTTTTTTTAATAAATCTTCCTTAATATTAACTGGATAGCTGATGTTGATAGTTTAATCATATAGACAGATTTAAAATTTTAAAACCCTAAATTAAAGCGTCTTCATCTTAAAAGCACCTATTTACAAAACAAAAATTAGTCTTGATCTTGTAAAATGGGACTATTAAAGATGAAGAGTCTGAATCATTACTTCTAGTTATTTGTTACTGGTTCTTCGCTGCGTTGTTTTATCTTCTTTCTTGAATATATATTCTGTAATAGACAAATTGGTAGCGTTAAAAGTACAATTATCTAGCAGATTTAGCAATATGAAACCCTTAAAATGAAGATTTCCCATCTAAAAACACTCAATTTACAAGACAAAAATTTAATTTTGATCTTGTGAATTGGGACTATTAAAAAATGACTAGTCTTCACTCTTCATTATAATTGTTCTAATTTAATAGACTAAAATGAACAGTTTTAAATGCAAGTTGACCAGATGGAAAGCAAAATATTGATCAAGGCGCGTGCCTCAAGGGTCTCACATGCACCTCAATCAAAGCGCCTCGCTTCAATGATTTTGAGGCTCAAAGGTGCGAGGCCTCAGGCGTGCACCTTATGGGCTTTTTAAGACTTTGAGCCTCACCATAGTCAACCTCTTGGAGCTCCTCTAGAGAATCATGGTATTTTACGCTCATTCTCTACCTTTTGTGTAGTACTAGTACCTAATTCGATTTCTCTCAAAAGTTCTTACTTTCCCACCGTAGGCGGTTTCCAGTGTAACACGTTGATTGCCAGTTGAAGTAAGTATTCATTATATTCATGCTCATGACACAGAATATGGAGCTCTGGTCCGGTTAAATACCACAAGATTTGAAGAAGAAGAAGAAAAGTTTTTGGTGTTGATTTTGTCAAAAAGGTTCATCGCCATGGAATAAATATGAAATCAAAATTGAGACTATACAAAATGTTTTATACATAGTACAACAGCACAAGATACGAAGAAAAATTGTTTTGATGTTGACTTAGTCAAAAAGGCACGTCACCACAGAATATCTTTAAAATCAAGACTGAGACTATACAAAATGTTTCATAAAGAGTACAATGTGCTACAACAGCATATATATACTCCATGGGACTGCATTTTCTAAGTATCCATTACTATAGTCATCTCTAACCACAAACTTGACCAACAGCTCCCCGTGCAATAAGTATTTAAGTTTATAATAATCTTCAATAACAGAAAATTGAGGAGAAATAAGTACGCGGCAATAAAACCATAAAATATGCAGCGTATAATGCTTGCATGGACATACCTGATTTTCTTTTTCCTACTACACCATCTGTCATGGGAGTTGAGTTGAGAACTTCTCGAAATACAAATGCAAACGCAATTTCTGTAACCATATAGCAGAAATAGAAGGCTTAACAACTTACACAGCTTCTAAGCATCTTGGTATAAATTAAAGCAAATGAACCCTACTTGAGGATTTTTACAACAACCCCTACAGTTAGGAGACAATTTGTGCTCACATATCGCATTTGTGTCGTATTGAAAAATGAAAGTTGAATATTATGATATATGGGTCAAACAAAATACAAACCAATTATTTAACGGGTTGACACAAACTTGACTCATTTATGGGCGGTCAGCACGACATAATACACTCAACATGTTTAAATAATTGGATTCAAGATTACACGACTCACACGTTTAAACAAATGAGTTTGGTTTGACATGACACAACTCAACATATTTGACCTGTTTAATTTATGTCATTATTGGCACGACTAATTTATAAAACAAAATTAATCAAAAGGGTTAGTCAAGTTCAGCACGAACACAAGCACGAGTGCACAACATGATTAACTAAACATGAGTTAGTTAACATGAATATGACATAAACAAATTTAATCTAAATTCAAATCAACTTAAATTCATAATATGTCGTGTCGAGTTACAGGTCATAACCCAATTGTCATGCCTAGAGTCATGTAGTTGAAAGTAGAACAAAATGAAACCCATAATATATAGGGACACTAAAATAAACAAAATTATAAATAAATAAATAAACACATGCAATGATTAATAGAAATTGAAAGATCAAGCCAACACGATCAATGCAATGGTTGTTGACAAGGGAATTCGACATTGATAAAAATTGATTTTTCTCCAAGAAGCTTTGTCTCTTTGCATGTGAACGAGGTAAGGCAAGAATCTTTGCAATAAAAAAACAATGTTCAGGTAGACAAGACCTATGCACATCCCATAAGCCAAGATCTAGTAGTTAATGCAAGGAATTGACGTTACCAGAATGAGGAGCAGCAGCAAAGGATATAATATCTCCATGGCAGACCTTAGCTTCAGGTCCATTCTTTGATATCCTCTCCCAGTTGATATACGTCCCATTCGTGCTGCAAATGTTTTCATTCAATAAATAAAATAAAGAAACTAGTTCAAAAGGAAGACGGTGGAGAATGGCAAATGACACGGACTCCCTTAACAATACACAACCTAGTATCTTTCAAGTAAACAGATATGTTGCGATTGGGCTGATGCTCCGCATCTTCGGTATCCACCCTCCTCCTATATATTGTACAGTGTTTTCCACTAATGGCAGTTGAATCAATCCGGAATCGTGCATCCGTCGCCAACCGACCAATGCAATGCTCATCAGCAGTTAAAAGTATATTCATTCCCTGGTTTCATGGGGCTTTCTCGTCAGTTCAAACTCACAAACTTCACATGAAAACTACATTGCTTGTATGCATAAATTTATTCCCAATATAAGCTACGTTGTATCTATAATCCGAACAGTTAGAAAGAATATATATACAAAATAAAAGGTTAATTGGTTTTGCCTCTCCTGGACTGACATTTTTTTAGCTTTATCCCCTAATTAGGGGGTCGCATGTTTTGAGCTCTGCATCCTAATTTTTTTTAACTAAACCCACGTTATCCATTATAGTCAATTTTGATGGGACACGTCATCATGACAACTAAGATTTTAATTGTGATAGTTGGGACGATAACGTTTCATTTTTTTTTTTTTTGAGGTAAGATTGCCAAAAATCGTTTTGGGTGTGTTATCTCTCAGAATGAAACGATGTCGTTCCATCTATCGCAACTGGAGACTGACATGTACTAAAATCTTATGTGGCATGATAATGATAATGACGTGTCACCCTAAGTTAACTTGGCACATCAAAACCGGCTACAACAGATAATGTTGGCTTAATTCAAAAAAATTAAAACAGTCCAAGGGCTCAAACCATCCTAAACCCTGATTAAGGGTTAAAACCAAAAAAAATGTCAATTCACGGAGGCAAAACCATTTAACCCAAAAATAAAAGTAAAAACTCAGCTTCTTCACTTCCTTGCATTACAGCATCCAAAGTTAACAAAAATCACAAGAACAGTTGATAAGAAAATGGAGAAAGAATCTACATGCAATTGAAGCAAATAATGGGGGTCCCGAGAGCGACAAAAAATAGTAGAAAAAAGTGGAAACCTGGTGGCGCATGCGGGCATTTTTGGAGATGGCAGTGAGGACGCCCCAGACAAGAGGATCGGAGTTGTGGAGAGGCTGAGAGGAGATGTTAGAGGCGGCTGCGACGATGATGTCGGATGGGGTGGGAGGTTTCTTAGAGGAGGGAGAGGGTGTGTCCTTGTTAGGGTTTGGGAGAGGAGGGTGCGAGGAGCTCGTTTGAGAGATCATGGGGTCTTTTAGGGTTGGGGTTGGCTTCAAAGCTATGGGGGTTTCTGGGTTGTCGTCTTCCACATCCATCAAGTCTCTCAGAGAGTGACTCTATCACACTGTCTGTCTCTTTCGTCGGTGTAATGTAAATGGAGGTAATACAGGACTGTACTATATTAGCGGGCAGAGCAGTTCGTTCAATTTTCCGTTGTGAACCGGAAAACCGATCAAACCGTCCGGTTCATCCGTACTTGTTCTTTCTTATTTCCGATATTATATTGATTATAGATCAAACATTACAAATATGAAATACCATCAGGAGCCTGTAAGTTTACCAATTCTTCTAAGTCTGACATAGAACCTGACAACGACCTAATCGAAACATAAGTCATCTAATTCACAGAGCAACTAACAAAATTAAAATCTATACTTGAAAAAATAACTATTTTTTTAAATTTCTTTAGCTACTAGTTAACCCTATATGTAGTGAGCAAGAACAAATTGTGATAAGAGGTTGAGGAATCTCAGTCAATGTTAATTGGCTGAGATTCTCAGCCTAGACACAAAGAAATCGGATCCGGACGGGGCGCTCCGCGTCCAAAAATGTACTGGGGCGGGTATGGGTGTAAATAGCTGATGTGGCATCACCTAATTGACAAATATTAATGGGTTGAGGGCCCCAGCCAATATTTCATGGCTGAGACTCCTTTTTCTCTTGTGATAAAACACTTTAGTATTAGGTTTTGTTAGGCAAAATAGGCCAAGGTCGAGTTGGCAATTGGGCGGGTGGTGAAAAAAACGCAAGATTATTTTCTAAACCATTTTTTTCATTTTGGATCTGTTATTATCAGGACGGGATATTGTAAGTTCTAGTATAATGTGGATGTGCTAAACATGGATCATACATGACAAAAAATGAATGTGTTTGTTCATATAAAAAACGACAATCTGAGCGTGACTTGTGCCTTCGAACGTCATTCGAGAATAGGTCATCTCAGTGCAAAATATTTTACTCGACTCATTCGACACCCTCAAAAGCAAAGATCGAGCCCACAAGAAATGTCTCAAGAAGCTCAAAACAACCTTTGTCATCAAGAAGATTGTTCTGAGTTCTAGAACATGCAAAATGGAATTGGGCCCTGAAAAGCACAATACGCAAAAGTGGATAAGAACACCCCAGTCCACGTGCGGAGCGTGCATCCCACAAGCCTGAAGATTGACTTTAGTCTCTGCCACATCACCATCTACGTCAACAACCTGAGACCCACATGCCACGTTGCAACTTCCCATTGGGCCACGTGGAGGATGAAGACCCTTAGGTTCAGGCGACATGCCACGTCAACAAGATTTCTCGGTTGATTGTTGCTCACCATGTGGCAAGCTCATCGTCCCATTTAATAGCATAATGTCACGTCACCCAATTATACGTAGCTACGCCACACCCAATTGGGATCACAAGGGCTTTGAGTCAAAGACAATATCCCAGGCGAGTCAAGCCCTTGACTCGGCTCATAAGTGAGCTCATACATAATACTGTACGAGACCAAAACTTGTTCGCCTCGCCAATCCCCTTTCGTCATGTGGAAGTTGCAACACCATTAGAAAGATAATGTCCATACCCGATCTCTCGCATGACCCGCCTGGTTAAAACCCTTGACTTTGTCGAGTCAAGGGCTTAACTAACCCAAAAATGGCCTCAAGCCCACGCACTTAGAGAAGACCTGTTAGATTTAATTGACGTATAGCAAATTGTAAAGTTTTGGTGGGTATTTGATTCGAAAAACAGTTTCAGGATACATCTTATTTAAGCGAATAGTTCATATGGTGCATCTCACATTACCCCTATATTTTTCTTATATTAGTTGTAGTGTGTTTGACTGTCATCTTTTTCTCATTTTGTTGTATACGATGTAAATATGATAAGTAAAAATACATGATGGTATAATGTTTGTTCATAATTTTGGAGAGGTTAAATTGCACACGTATAGGCATTAAGAAAAGTTTAAGAAAGAAAATATAATTTAACTTGACCATACATTGATATTAACATTGATTATAGCGATAATTACATATGTCTATCATGTGCTTGTCACATTTTGCAATTGACTATTCTGTACTTTTTTTTTGGTAATTAATGACTACCATGTACATTGTTCTATCCATTTTGTCAATTAACTTTGACAAAAACTCTCTCTCTCTCTCTTTCATGTGCACTGCACATGACCTCAATTTTTTTGAAAATGACAATTTTACCATTCTTCTTCATTGAACAAGTTTTTCAAAGTTTCGCCGAAAACTTCAAAGTTTTCAACAACCCATACTTTAGAAAAAAATTTAAAAAAAAAATCAGTAGTTGCTTCCAAAATTTTGATAACCAACTAAGTGCTTGTTTGATAACACTACTACCGACTTCCAAGAGGTGCCAACGAGGACAACTGTCATACTGAAAGAAGGAAGGATGTTCAGTAAACTATCGACTTCCAAGATAAGCTCCTTCTTGGCTCCTGCCCAGCGTCTGGGAGTCGGTGTTTCCTCCATGAGGTGAATTGCTTTTGTAGCCAGGAAGGAGGGGAGAAGGAAGAGAGAGAAAAGAAATCTCTCATATGTGCTCTCAATTTTCTCGCACAAATTACAAATTGAAACACACAAAAATATTGTTCTTATCCAACATGTATTAGCTTGAATTATATTCAACTATTGCTATGAATTAGTCCATCCATAAAATTAAATGGGTAAATTGTCACCAGCACCCTTGTACTTGTCCAAACAATTGAAATGACCCTCAAGTAGTTTTCACTTC
>JAYMSZ010000481.1:0-19610 GCA_036897665.1 Pelargonium citronellum
CGTTTTGTTGCTTAAGAACCCCTTTAATCTCAATTTGAATGTCTGTTTAAATGCTCAGAAGCTATAAAAAGATGGGAAATAAATTAATTTGGAATATTTAATTTGAATTAGGACCATTCACTCAGCTGGTGGTTAGTTCTTTACGAGGGAAATGGGTTATTTTTTTCTTTTTGCATACTTTGATTACTATAGATAGAACGTTTTTTTTTTTGATATTTTTTTATTGAACAATTTTGTTGGCTGTAATGGGACTTCTTTTGCAAATGTATTTCTTGGAGTTTAACTGATAATGTAATTTATTTGTGCAGGTTGAATATTATTTCAGTGATGAAAACTTGCCTACAGACAAGTATATGCTGAGTTTGATTAAGAAGAACAAGGGAGGATTTGGTAAGCCTTTGCTCTAACTATAAGTAACATTTGCACTGTGACAGCTTTGTTTTCAGTTCTTTGTTTTTCTTTTATGATTTGTGATACATGTTGTAACAATGATCATGCAGTTTTATTGAAGCATGTATTCATATTACTTCCTCTGACTCAAAATGGGTGTCCACCTTTTTTTACTTATATTTTTTCTACTATACTCCAAGTGCATATAGTGTAACAAACTCATGTGGTGCTCACTAACTTGTCATATAGACCTAAATAGTAATTCACGCCTAACTAACATCCTGAAGAGGAAAGGAGACTCATTTTGTAACAGTTTTTTTTTTTTATTTAAATTTAGAGTAAGTGGAGTGGACACTCAAGATGCATTTTTCCTCGTTTGTTTGCTGTTGTTCTTTGTGTAATGTCCTTTTTTTTTTTCTTTTTTATATCAATTGAGCTACACAATAGGAGGGATAGCTCTCCTCTTTTAACCCAAAACCCCACCCCACCTGACGCAATAGGATTTGAACTCACGACCTCCCACGTGGGTTCAAATCACTGTTTAATCTGAACTTTACAATTTACCAGGCTGATATTTAGATAATAGCTATAAGTGGAACATATGATAACATACTCTTTTGTTTCAATTTTGATGGTGATGAAAATGCAAAAAGCTTTTAAACCCATATTAGTTTGTTGCTTATTTTCAACTATGTTGGCAAGCTTGTAACTTATTTTTTCAAGAAGAATGTTACTTCTATGGATGTGAGTCCAATATTTCCTATATCATTATCTTTACTTTGCGAGTCTTGTCGATGTCGCATTAAAACATTATGCGACACTACCCTTTTCTTAATTTATTTAAGGAAGAATATTTGGTAGCTTTTCCGTAGTGTTTTTAGTATGTGCTTTTGAAAAGAAAAAAATAATATGTCATGGCCAATAATTTACATGATCCATGCATAATCTACTCCTACATGTTCCTATGCTTTATAAGTGCCGAACATATTATTGATTTTAGCTAGCTAGACAAGAATTGAGAATAAAAAACTGTTGAAAAAAGCAGGTAATTATGAGTTATGACATATTGCCTAGCCTGGATGTTTTCCTGGTGCAGTCTTTTTGAGCTGTGCTGAGCTTCTGGGACTGGACTGATTGACTTTCCAATATGCTGTTGATTGATTCTGTCTCTTTAATATTTATTGAATTGAATCTTTTGTTTGAACTGTACATTATTTTCTGCTCTGTTTATCCAAACTTGATCGAAGTATTGTGCTGCATTTGTTGTATCTGAGAATATGCTCTCATTCTACAATAGCACGAGGTTATACTTGTGAAAGTTGATGAATATCTTAGGTGAACAAGTTATCCCTTGACCTAACTTAACTCAGATTATGTTAGTTTTTCGTCTTCTTTCCTTATCAACCCTGTTTTTTCTTCCTCCATATGTAGGCACACAACGCCTTCACTTTTCATGTCCTAGTTGTGAGAGTGTGTGTGTTTACCGATGTGGCATTTTGATTTGACATCAGCAATCTTAATATATGGGTTTACTAATTTAATTTATAATCATGAATATATGGAAACCTTATCAAATTAGTCATCTCGGAGTTGATATCAATTTGCTTCTTTCAGTTCCGGTTGGGATTATCGCTTCTTTCAAGAAGATGAAAAAACTCACCCGAGACCATTTGATTATAGTGGATGCATTGAAGGAGTCTCCCATGCTTGTGAGCTCCTCCTGCTTCTTCATCCTACTAAATATTAATGATTCTTAGTTCCTTAATGTGCTTGAAGTTGTGAATCATAGCTAATTTTCTTTTTCATGGAAAATTCAGGTAGTAAGTTCAGATGGTAAGAAGGTGAAGCGGGTTAATCCTCTTCCAGTCACTGAGGTTAAGGATCCAAAGGTATTCATTTAAAGCAATTTGATTGATTTGGTATTATGTTATTATTGGTACTTGCATCTAATTGGTGGTCCCTAGTTGTGCACGGTTTTGGTGGAGAATCTACCCGAGGATCATTCAGTGGAGAACATTCGGTTAATATTTGGCAAAGCTGGAGTGTATGTTTTTATTCTTTATTTCTTTTACCTGTTATGACATTGATGCTTTCTCTCATACTGATCTGGAGTTTTTTTTCCCGCCAAAATAAAGTGTAAAGAACATCTTCATTTGTGATCCAAATGCTGCTGAAGAATTAAAGAAAGGCAACAAGAAAGAAATGATGATCACTGGTAAGGTATGGAACTAAATGAAACCATTTATTAGCTAAAGCCATTTGATATTGCAAAAACTTAAGTAATCATGGTCAAATAATTTACATGCTCTTTGAGCCTCAGTTGTTACGCTTGCTTATTAAAAATAAATAATAAATAAATATATGAAAAATAATTTACATGCTAGTTTTATTTTTTCCCTTAATTTCTTGTGAGGATGTTCTGACCTGGACAACTCCAATGCGTCAGGGTGGAGCTTGCTCCACTGGACCAGAACTCCCTGAGGCTCGATTCGCAACAGTATTTGTAGGCTTTATAGTGTCTGGTTTATTCTGTGCATGATACTAGATCCTACCCAGGGCCAGCTCATCAGTTAGACTGAGCATTTAGCCAAATAATCCAAGTTTTTGCATTCAAGAGTCTGCCCATATTTCAGTTATATTCCTATTAAGTAAGGATGTATAGTGATCATATTATAAAAAAAATATAAGGTTTCTAAGTATATGATGTCTGGTACGTGAGATATGACCAACACTTAAATGTAAAAAGACACTGAAAATATTTGCTGAATCTATTTTAAGGTTTTGGTCATGTTCGTCTTAATCTTATTTAGAAACATTATTCATCTTTTCCTATTTCCTTGCAGTTACATGCTCTTGTGGAGTACGAGACTGTGCAGGCTGCTGAGAAAGCTGTGAGTCTCTTCTCTCTTAAATATTATGTGCATATGTTAAAAGATTCATGGATAGTAGATATTAAAGATGTGGTGGTTTAATTTTCATGGCTCAGGCATCTACTCTAAACAATGAGCAGGACTGGAGAAATGGAATGCGGGTCAAACTTCTTAGTCGTGTGGTACTTTATTCCGTTCATTATTGGTACCATTTCTGTTTGTTGTTCTTTCTCTTGGGATTAGAATGCCAATTTACTTGTATTTTAGGGAAAGTATGCCCCACAAAGACCAGCTTGGAGGGGACATGATTCTGATAAGAATGTTGTCAGGCCATCATTTCAACAAGCTGGAGGAGAAGATGAAGATCATAACTGTGAGCATCATGATGACACTCCTGATGAAGAGGTATATAACTCTATTGATTCGATATTCAGTTTATACCCTTGAATAGAAGTATGCTGTACTTTGACTCGGAGATTTGTAGACATATTTTTATGAGGACCACTTGCATTAAATCATGAGATTAATAATATAACGTGGTTACGCTGATTGAAAGCTATCAATTAGTTTCTTAATTACTTTCATGTATTGAAATCAGAAAGATTTAAAATGGAATTTAGAACCGATCTTATGTTTGTCATTCTGCTGCTACTCTTCTTGTTTCAGGGCGGGGATCATTCATTGAGGGAGAAAAATGGGCATAGGGGACAGAATCGAGGCCGTTCAAGAAGGAACAACAAGTATCGTGGTGCCAATGGGCACGGTATTTTCATAAACCACAGTTGTCTATTGTATTGCTTCTTTTCTTATACAAATGGTAGTTAGTGCCATCTTAAGTACTTTTCATGTTCTTCGTCTTTCAGGCCATGGGACTAATTTATCAAGTCACGGTGTGGAACCCCAGAAGCCACCTCCGGGGCCACAAATGCCGGATGGAACCAGGGGATTCGTTCCACAGAAGCCACCTCCGGGGCCACGAATGCCGGATGGAACCAGGGGATTCACAATGGGACGGGGCAAGCCTCTGGTCTCAGATCAAAGCTAGCAAATGTCAGTTCTCCTGCTGCTGAATCTGGAAAAGTAGTGGAGACTGATAGTTTTATGTTTCTTTCTGTGTTTTGGTGCCGGTTTGGTTGCATGTAAAAACATTGAGCTCCCACTCCCATTATTTGCTGTTTTGAGAATATGGTGTTTCCTCCAGCTTTGGGATTTGCTTGTTATTCATGTACATTAGAACTGAATTACAAATTCTAGTTTTTTATTTTTTTGTTAGTGATTTTCAAATTGGAATTGGGGGGACGTTTTGTGCCCACAAATAATTTGGACATTCCTTTGGCTAAATAGGGTCATTTCAAAAGATAATTTGGAGAAGGGAGCAATGAGTCTCTGTCATAAAGTAAATGATTGAGACTCGGTCAATATGGATATTCCTTTGGCTAAATAAGGTCATTTCAAAAGATAATTTGGAGAAAAAAGCAATGAGTCTCTTAGGAGAACATGTGTTTTACAATTTACTTATTCTCGTACCGCAAGTGAACTATAGTGAAACCAACAATTTTCACATTTTGGAGAAACAAAAATTTGAGTACTAATTAAGTGAAATATGGTACTAGGTTTATAAAAAAAAATTGCAATACAAATTTAGAAGAGCAAAAGTTGAAGCACAAATTAAGTAAAACACTATTTTAAATCTACAAAAATCACTAGACAGACAACATTACCAAACTAAAACAAGGACTAAAAAAACAAAAAAAAAGGTGGTACTATGCAAGAAAGTAGCCTCCGTCGTCAATCTCGGTTCTGCTCCCACATTTCATGGGGCCTAGATCTTCCTCCTTCTCCTTGTCCTTGTACACAAACCCAAATCTCTCAACATCTCCTCCTTCTTCGCGCTCGTAGTCATGCTATCTCTTCCTCATTCTCGCTCTTCTCTCAATCTCAATCTCCCTCTATTCTCTCCTCCTCCCCGATCGCGCAGCCGCTTCTCTCTCACCTCCACAACCTCCCCCTCCCTTGGATTTGATTTTCCGTCTCGTTCTCGCGCTTGTGCTGCAACTTCTCGTTGCGTTCTCAAGGTTGTTTGTTCGTTTTGTTACTGCTGATTTTATTACAGAATTCCGTTTGGTTGCTTTGAAAATGAATAAGGAATGAGAATGAGTGCTTAGCATAACGGAATTGAGAAGATCAGATGAGTTGGAGCAGTTTTGTTGTTTTCATTGTTTTTTAGAAATTTTGTACTCCGTTTGGTTGTTTAGAAAATCTGTTAGGAACGAGGAATATTGCATTTGCTCGGATTTTTTCTGTGCTATGTTTTGTTTGTTTCCAAATTAGGATGAAGGAATTGAGAAGATCAGATGAGTTAGAGCAGTGTTTTTATTTATCATTATATGAGCAATTTGTTTTGTTATTGATGATTCTGTTTATTCTTTATCTCCATTTGGTTGCTCAGAAGCTAGATTAGAAATGAGGAAGATTTCAATTTCTCAGGATTCTTCTATGTGTTGCTTTGATTGTTTCTTAATTAGGGAAATGGTATTGAGTAGATCAGATGAGTTAGAGTAGTTTTTTGTGTTTATGCAGAATGATTTCACTATCAATTTTATTTGTATATATACTTTTTTATATTCTTAATCTCCATTTGGTTGCTCAAAAACTCAATTAGAAGATGGCATTTTCTCGGACTCTGCTATGTTTTTTTTTTTTTTCTTAATTAGGAAGATGGAATTGAGAAAAACAGATTTATCCAGAATGATCTCATGAGCAATGTGTTTGGTTATTGACTATCTTTTGAGGAAGAGTGCATATTCTCGAATTTTCCTGTGCTGTGTTTTGTTTGTTTCTTATTTAGGGAGAAAAGAATTGAGAAGATCAGATGAGTTAGAGCTGAGTTTTTGTTTATCCAGAATGATCTTGTTAGCAATTTTTATTTTTATTTTTATTTATTTTTCTATAAGATGACAATTATTTCTCTGTATTTACTGTTCTTTTGGAATATGCAATCATAGCCTTTCATATGTTCTGCTACTCAATGTTTGTATTTCCTTTGTTTTGTTTATCTAGTTAAATGGAACAGATATTCGAAGGTTTGGATGCTATTCACGACGCAGTTTCATACAATATAGGGCTGCAGATGAGGTGATTTTTTCTTTCCAGCATCATTTAAAGTTTTATGTTTTTGTTACTGAATAGACTAGTTAAACAATGATGTGTTCTTGTTTCCTGGTAACAAAGTATATTTCATTAGATGGGATTGACTGGAGGAGAGTGTGAATGAAAGATCCTGCATACATTTGTTAAGGAAGACATGTAGCCGACCCAACTTTGTTTGGTAAATGGCTTTGTTGTTGTTGTAGCATGATGGAAGTAACTTTCTGATTAGTAGTTTAAGTATTTCTGAAATGTCAACCAAGCAATGTTTAGAAGCTTTGCTAATGTCATGCTAAACAATGCCTGGTTGATAACAAGCTAGATAAAGGTTTTTTAAACAATGTTTAGACAATACTTAATTTGTCACTCAAATACTGTTTTCGAATACACAAACCCCACTGTGTTTACGCTTGATCTCGACAAAATGATAATGTGCTAATGTCAGCATACTCAATTCTTTCATATTTGTCATCTCCATCAGTCTTGCTTACACCATGGTTTTATGTAAATATGTATTTTTGATCTGTTATTCATGTATTACATTGACCTTTGTTTCTATTCCTGTTTTCTTATGTAGGATTCTGGTGACATCATGTCCCTGGATAACTGGGATGATAATGAAGGGTCTACTGGGTACGCTCTTTCTAGTGATGGTGAAGACAGTGATGGGGATATTGTGTTAACTCCAATTACTGATGTTGATTTGCCTGCTATTCGAGTCTCGACTAATGAGGCTGTAACAGTAGCTGCCACCCGGCTTGCAGCACTTGGAAGAGGGCAGAAGAAACCTAGGTGAGTACCCCTATGATTTGAATTCGTCATTTAAATTAATTGGATACGTATGAAAATTTAGCTTCTCTTAGGTGATATAATAATTTATATAAGACACTTATAAGGCCTAAGTAGTTATATTCATCGTCGCCTCATTGGCCGAGTGGTTTAAGGCTCGGATTCCATGCCCAAGGTCTCAATGTCTCATGTTCAATTCACCTCTAGGGCGATTGGTATTTGTAGTGTGTGTGAGTTAATACTAATAAAACTTTTAAGTAGATGTATTCCTGCTTTCAGATAAAATTATTATGTTATTCTTTTATAATGTGATATTGGCTAAGAGCACATAATTTTAAGTCAAAGTCATGTTGTTTTTCATCTTGAGGATGGGAAACCTGTATATTTTCTCTTTATAATGTATTCCATTTCAACGTGTAACTTTTATACCTTTGCAAATTGCAAGTCTTCACCAGTGGAATGATAGTGTGTTTGTATTGCGAAAAAAATTGGGGTAGAAGTTTTTCTGTTCCTGCTATGATTCATAACTTACAAAGAAAATGAAATATTGAACAGTGGAATAAGTGGTTTATGTTTATATGGTTTCTGTAGCTTTCAGCCCATTGGCCTTGATAATTATTTATGTGCTTTACTTGTCCATGAAGCTCTGTGCAAGAAGCAGTATCTCTTCTTTCCTTCCATGACCATGTTATTCACTTATTGATGCTGTAACATATTTATCTTCCATTGGAAATTTAACTTTACTTTTTGGTGTAGTTAAACCAGATCAGCCCTTGTGCACATAGCTACTCTTAAATATTATTTTATTTGTTTTTTTTATTAGTGTGCTAGTTTATTTACTTTCATTACAATTTCAGATTCAGTGAACAGATCATTTGGGTAGACAGATATAGAAAAAGGGGAAGTTTTGGGAGTAACTAAATGAGAGTAAAACAACATGTGAGTTCTTTGTATATTTATTTTTTGATGGAGCATATTAGTGCATTCAGAATCAGGGAGATGAAGGAAACAGAACATAAGTGAACATATGCTGAATTTCTATAAAAAAAATGCTTAAAACTTTCATTGTTTCTTCTCTTTACACAAATGTTCATATACTAACAATTTCAATCTTGATCCTTTATATTCTTTCTTTTTCCTTTTCTTTAACTGCAAAATCATTGTCAATGTTTATGTAGACTACCTCTATTGTGGCTTAATTTTGTTCGACTCCGTATTTCTTCTTGGGCCTTATGCAGCCAATGTTGCACCGAAATACAATAGGTCCGCTCCTGTGAATGGCATGACTGTTGCTAACTTGTAATCTATGGCAATGCTTGTTTATTGACTAATATAGCATTTTAAAGAAGCTCTTCAAATGCTAGCTTAAGAAGCCTAACTTAACTTTTGTTACTAGTCACAGTAAAAAAAAAAAGCTAAGTTAGGCTTCTTAATTGCAAGTTAAGGAGTTTGTTGGTGCTGAAGTGTTGATTGAAGGGATATTGGTATCCGGTAGCATAACAGAGCCTTCAAAGAGTTAGTATGTTGGTTTGTTTGGTTCAATCTTTCTCGAGTAATTGGAGGGAAATTGTAGGAGCAAATTTAAAACTCAGAAATTGAAGTTCTTGCCCAGGGAGTCTATTCTGCAAAGCCTGTATTTTCACAGAAAAAAACCCATCTCTATATAGTTCCTGATTCCTGAATGCTTTTCTAAACATGCTTGCATCTATTTCTTGTGTCTTCTTTTCCTTTCAATGAGTTTGATAAATGCAATTATATTTTAGTTTTTGCTTGCTTGAGTTGATGATAGGAAAAGCAATGAGTTTGGTTACCTTAATTGTCAACTTCTCTTGGTCAAGGTTTATGGCAGCCCTAACTCCTTAGAATGGTTCACTTCAGCTATGTAGCTGGCTGCAAGGATAATCTAAGATGTTGATAAAGCCAACCTTATACCATTCTAATTGATTGATTGTATTCAGGTTGAAATATTGACTAATATCTCAATTTCAGATTGTACTTCATTAATTTTCTTCTTTCTGTCGCAGGATTAAATATGGGGTTTTAATCAATTTGGGGCTGATAACCTTCTTGGTTTTGCTTATTTCGTATGCGGATTGGTGTGCGTGGCGCATAGTCAGACTACCTTTGGAACCATTTCATTTGTCCCGTCCTTTCTTTGTATCAGCATTGTTAGTGACCTGTGCAGGCTACGTTTGCATTCCATTTCTTGACACCTGGAAGATTCATAACTTAATCCGGAAAGAAGGGCCTTCTCGGCACTTTTTAAAAAAGACGATCCCAACAATGGGTGGATTGTTTTTTGTACCAATTGGTGTCCTTGTTGCAAAATTCTTTGCTGGTTTTTCTTCCATTGAAGTTTCAGGAGCAGCAGCAATCACAATAGCATTTTCTTCTATTGGGCTTGCTGATGACATCTTAAGCCTTGCTAAGAATCAAACTCATGGTTTACGTGCCTGGTTAAAAATTCTTTTGGAGGTAAAGATTCAGCCGTTTTTCCATGCTTTTATTTGAGAAGATTTGTTATCAACGTTGCGGTAATACAAAGTTCCATACTTACAGGTTGCTGCTGGGGCCTGCTTTTCATTTTGGTTGGATACCAAAAGCATATCATCTCCTTATGGCATGTATACTTTCTTGTAACTAATCTGATCAACATTTTTCTGATGGTAACTCACATATCTATTCCTATGATGAAAATTTCGAAGAGAATTTCGACTTCTTTTCAATTATATTTCACTGTTTAGGATGAATAATCCCAATCAAACTTTTTTATGGCCTAGTATGCGTCAAGGATCTACTTTATATTGAATAGATTATAGATCTCTAAACTTTCAACCGATGTGGAGAGAACATAGATGGTAAAAACCCCAACTTGTACATTTATGAACTTACAAATTTGAATTATCTCATGTGGCAACTGGAGCTTTGCGTGGATGAATAAAATGACATGGTTATGAGTTGCTTATTCAACATTATATTGGGTTTGAAATGTCATTTCCAGCCGAATATCTCGACATAACATTCATATATGTTGATTTGTTAATTTTAAGAAGCTCTAGATCCCATAATGGATCAGTTCTCTAACATTGGTTTGTTACTCTCTTTGATAAAATGGGTTGTTCTAGTGTTTTAATAGGCGCAAGGCGCATTTGAGGTGCCAAGGTTCTCTAGAGCCTAGGCGTGAGGCGCACTTTTAAAATTTATTAAAAAATTAAGCATAAAATTTACCAATATTATAAAAGTTTATAATATAGATTATCATTAAGTGATATGGATAATTAATCCACTGATTTGCTGATTGCTTGCCTTGATTCTTCCTCTTTATTTTTTGTGTACTTTGTAAATTGATTTGTTTGCCTTTATGTTTCTATGTAATAATCTGATTTGCTTGTCTTTCTATTGATGAAGTAATGCTATTTTATAAAAACATTTTGATTTTCGAAACCCTGAAAATGACTTTCTATATTTCGAAATCCCATTTTAAAATACAAAAGTTTATTTCTTTATTGTAAAATGAGATTTTGAAATATGGAAAATCAATATCTTAAATGCATAATTTAATCCATCAATATTTGAAATTTAAAACCTGATTTGGTTTTAAAACTCAGAAATTACTTGAGGCACGCTCTGTTACTGCTATGAAGCACGCTCCTCTCCGAATTCGCCTCACCTCAAGCATTTTAAGGCTCAACAGTGCGCCTCGCGCCTCAAAGGCTTTTTAAAACACTGAGTTGTTCAATGTACATTTATTTTTTAAGCCTCCTTGTCTTCTTCGAACCTTTTCATTTGAAGTTTTACTGGAATATTGTAATGGAAAAATATCATGGTCTCTTTGATTGTGATGGTAACATTGTGATTGGATTGTATAGTTTTGCATACAGAACACGTTTCCATAGAACTGATTTGAAAATTTCTGTATGAACATTGATGCACTATCTGTCAATTAGATGCTATTGTCACTCAGTTCTGTTTCTGTTTTTGCAATGCAGGAGAATGTTGATTCCTCTTCCTGCCCCACTTGGTCTAGTGTGCCTGGGAAAATGTTATCACTTGTTGACAACATTTTGTTTTGTTTCCATGGGAAATGGTGTAAACTTAACTGATGGTCTTGATGGGCTCGCTGGAGGGACATCTGCATTGGCTTTTATCGGAATGTCAATTGCGGTGCTTCCAATATGCCCTGGTCAGTATGGATTCACTTAAAATGTTGGTCAAAGCTATGTTATATATATATGTGTGTGAGTGTGTGTAATCAAGATCCATTATAATAATCTATGAAAGATTATGCCGATGTGCTTTTAACTTACTTTTCTAACAGCCTAATTCTACAAAATACATTCACCCGTTGTCTCAAAATAAGTATCCACTTTCTCATTTTTATAAAAGTTAAGGATTAGTTAATGTCAAACCCTATCACTTATAAGTTATACCCCATTGCTCTTGTTGTAACAAACTCAAGAGGTTTTTACTTAACGTAGAAATATTATTGGAAATTCATGCATAACTAACAAAAAAGAAAAGTGGACACTCCGACACTCATATTGGGACGGAGGGATTACATTACTGGCAACTAAACGGAGTGGAGGAGGTTGGACATATGGACTATGGAGCATAGGGAGATTAATGACCTTGGGAATAAAGGTGTAACTAAAACGGGAAGGGGTTCTTCTTGTAGCCCCAGTTGGTCCCATCACTTTAATATGTTATATTTATCCCTTGCCGAGCAAAAAAAAGGGGAAGGGGTTGGCTTAAGTTAACGAGTAAAGAAGTAAATGAGGAAAGACATGATAACATTAGTTAGGATGGAGTGGAGGAGGAGAATGAGAGCAAAGGATCCCAAAAAGTTTTTGGTAAAAGATTCAAGTAGTCAACCCCAACAATGTTTTGGAAATGACTTTGTTTTTGTAAGTTGTAACAGCTAAACAGAATTCGGGCATTGTAATTTTACAACATGGTGTACCTTCATTGTCATGCTTATCAATCAGCTAAGTTAATACCGAATATAATTCTCTTTTGGTGAACCACTTTAAATGAAGTTATTGGAACAGTACATATAGGTACTAGAGATCGTGCAGGTAGTTAACATACACTGGTCACTGGTGAATGTAAGTAGTGCAAGCATGTAAAAAACAAACTGCTTCAGTGTGCCCATTTGGATTTTTGTTTCTTGGATTATATGATATTGTTATGTACAATCCATAGTACATATAAATACGGGCTCGAAATGAAACTGCTAAACTAAGTAATTACTTAAGCTTCATTTTTTTAGCAGCTCAAACATAACCCGGCAGCTCACGTCATTTAGTTGCCATCTCTTCTGTAACCATCCCAATTGCAAATCTTCAGAAGCACACACTTGTTAAACACTTAAAGCTCTCTTAATATATAGGTTCTGTCTCTTCATCTATCCCTACTACCAGGTTTTTTTATTTTTTTTATAAGCTACTACCAGGTTTATTAATATATTTTCCTCATCACCTAACAAACACATTGAGCCGTGTATTAAACTCAAAGCACCGGCAAGCTTTTAATCAACTCCCATTGATATCAGTTTCATCGTTCAATTTTTATCCAACCTTACTAAGTCTTCTAAAATAGAATCTGTATTGCATCTTTTGTTTTATTCTTGCATGTCAGATTTAGGAAGTTCTGGTTTGTTTTTATGCTTTTTTTTTCCTTTTTCGTGGTGAATGGGTTCAGAGCTGTTTCTGTTTACATGTTAGATTCAGTTTTGCCAGACCAAACTAGTACTAGAGGAAACAGACCGAGGGGAAGAAGTATTAAAGCACCGATTTGCCACATACACGACATCGATTTTAAATCAACACGTGTGTTGTTAAATTTAACTTTAATTAAAAACTAAATTTATATAATTTATTATGTATAAAAAATATTTTTAATTAAAAATTTTATGTGCGTGTCTTATGCTTTTTGAAAATGACAATCATGTGTTTGTATCATGTTGTGTCCAAATTGATGCTTCCCATAAGACCAAAACACAACAGTATACATGATGTTGGTTTTATGGGTGGGGAAAGTTCTATCCTTTTGATCTGTGTATGCTTTCATTGCTTTGTAATTTTGGTCTTTACACGTTCCAAAGCTGAAAAGTTGTCATAATGTGGTATTCATCTGTTATGTTGACAAGATGTATTTTAGATGTTCGTTTTAGGTATATATCTTGAATACTAACTACATATGTTCTATTTCAAAATAGATCTTGCTATATTTGGAGCGTCAATGTCAGGAGCCTGTGTTGGTTTTCTTTTGCACAACCGGTATAAAGCATCTTTGTTTATGGGAGACACAGGATCATTGGGACTAGGAGGAGCGCTAGCTGCAATGGCTGCTGGGACTGGGATTTTTTTTTCTTTATTTATTTCATCTGGAATTTTTGTTTGGGAAGCATTATCTGTCATTCTGCAGGTACGTATTGATCATGCTACATACTTTTTCATAAGGTGTGCAGAAGTTTTTTTGGCCTTCTTAATATTGAATACTTCCAAATCGCTTTGTCCACAGGAATCGTGTATGTGGCATTTATCTGGTTACTCTCTTTTGAGCTTGTTCCTCTTGAATGTGTTGCCCATTTCCCCCCTAATATTTTCTAATCCTAGTTGTGGTGATGAGTAGAGCTAGTAGATGGGCCAATGGCCTGCGGGCCATCACTGATACGGTCCGGTAATATCGGTCTTGGGCTGGCAAAAAGTGCCCCTATAAACATGTGGTCCTTATTTGGACAGGCCCACAGCCCATTATTGGCTTGACCCTATAATAGCAGTTCTGGGCCGACAAAAAGTGGCATGATAAGCATACTTGCGTTTTGATCCAATTAGGCCCGACCCGAACGGGCTTGATCCAATTCCAGCCAGTTGGCTCAGGGCCAAATGAAAATAGCAAGTTAAAGGGAAAGAGTGAAAAGAAATTGGTAGGATGTTAACTTCTTCACTTTGGATATTTATCTTCCGTTTAAACTTTTTGTTAACTTTTATGAAAGATTGAGAAGGGAGCATTAGTATGTTGACTATTTTTTCCCCAACATTTCCCAGAGTCAGACATAGGGTTAAATAATGAAACTTTTTGTGCATTATGTTAGTGGGAACTTAAATACCTAAGTTTTATCAAATATTTTCAAATATATATATTTTTTTAGCTTGAACAGGACTGCTTTCTTTCTATCTTTTCAAATATTGTTTGCCGTACTAGTTAGTTTGATCTTTCATTTAAACTTGTAATTTATATATATATATAAAATTGTTTTCTTCTCCAGCTCATAACTTCTTTACCATTTGGTCAGTTATGCTCTTAAAACTTTTGCATCATTTTTTTTCCTGATTCCCTACTTGTGTTCTAGGTTTCATACTTCAAAATTACCAAACACTCGTTGGGAGCTGGCCGCCGCTTGTTTCGGATGGTACCCTTTCATTATCACCTTGAGTTATGTGGGCTCAAGGAACCAATTATTGTTGCAGGCGCATGTCTCGTATCATGCTTATTGTCTATGTTCGCTGGCTATGTGGGTCTTATTTCTGCATAATCCAACAGCAGTTTTTCCTCCCGTTGCTGTTGATCTAGGTGAATTCTATTCACTCGCTCTTCTGAATCAATTTTTATTTTGGATATAGCTCAGTTTTGTGAAATATGAATCTAACTTGTCAACATACTAAATTATGTATTTTCTTACCGGACTGCACAATTATGTGGGGCGAGCCTTTATACAGTCCATATAGAGAATAAAATATGAGCGAATGGTGGCAGCTGTCGCCATTGAAAATATTGTGCAAGTCAATATTATACTAGAGTATGAATGTGGATCAAGATATGCACATAGTAGTTCTAGATAAGAATACGATGTGTATTTTCCTCTGTATAAACGGTACAAATTATTGTATTTTGAACTCTTACAGTTAAAATATATTTTACTTATTGTTATACTATGTGGATTTCTCATTTCATCTTTGTTTCGATTACTTTATTTCGTTTCTTTAACATTATCGTACCATATTGCGTGTGTCAATGATTTATCCTATATTTGAAGCCTTTGTAGAAGCAAGATCTTGAAATATTTATTATTGTGTTTAGGCAAGTTGGTAGATCTTTTGCTTGGGGAATCTGTTATACTTGAGTGCTCTTTGGTTTTAGTGTTTGGATTAAAACTCTTTGAATGAGAATGAGATCTCCATTCCAAAGCCATTTAATCCAAACATGATGAAATGGGAATGTCATTTAAAACACTAGTTATGCATAATTCCTTTATCATGCAGGGTAAGGCTATTACGGTTGATCGTTATGATGGTACGGCTTTAGAATGTAATGGTAGGTAGGCTACTTTTCATTAAGCACGCATGTCAGTTAACGCTACGAGTGGTTCTACTGGTAAGTTCTACATCTGTTGTATTAGGCGCCGAAGTTGGGTATATAAGTCGATTAGCTCTTAAGAAGTATATCCCGATCCACTTCTATCAACGATATTGGAGTCTTCCCTCTTCAAGAATGCCCGGAGAAGGACCTCATTGGTTATGAAGCCATGATGACGAATCAGGTAATCATTTTTTAAATTAGAGAACTTTCCCAATTGCTCTCCCTTGTCTCAAAAACGATGATTGTTGATACATGAAACTCTGATGGTAAATGTTGAGATTTTGATTGTTTTTGCTTATATGTGTATATATAGGCTTCTGGACACAAGGACCTCATGGTTTTAACTGTTCGAGTTGGACTCTTTTGGATACAAGGTAACTAACCAACCTCTTTCTTCAAGTGTTGCTTCATTGGTGAATATAGCAGTTTAGCTATTTCTCGTTTTTTTTTTCTTGCCGAGTTGCTGGAATGAGAATGGGAAAATCTGGAAAACTGGGAATGGGTAGGGGATGAATGGATTTGCTTTTTCTGGTTAAATATTTTCTACACTAGCTTGAGCGTTCATTTTTTCTGAAAAATTAGCCCTTAAAAGAGGTTATAGAAGGTTTTTGGACATGGAAATTAATATGCATTGAAATTCTCTATTCTACCTTCCATTTCATTACTACATTTTGTAACAGTCAAAAGGAGTTTTTATGAATATGTATAATGGAATCAACAATACTTGGTGTGACTGTGAGAGAAAGACAAAGCTCTTTAATTATTGACAACTAATACAGCTTACTAGTATTGTGAATTGAATGTAGAACATGAGATAACGGCCAAAATTTAAGGAGGATTGTTTTTGTCAATTACACCTATAATAATGTCAAAATTATATTTGAATACACACACACATGTATGAGGGATCTTATGTCTCATATTGTGCAAAAATATAATTAGTTAATTAATGATTTGGGCAAACCACAATATGTCTTTACAAATATTGTAATTCACGATAAAAATTAATAGGAAGGTCGTTGTATCATATGTGTCTAATTATTTTCGTTTAAACTTAATTTTAAGCCACAAGAATATGAAATATCTATATCGTAGATTGTCACTTCACTTTTTTATAAATAAAAATGTGTTAACTTCGTCATATGCAACAAATTTGATATTCCAAGAACAAGAGTTATAAAGTAAGACGAGAGATAGAATAAGAATATTGTAATTTACTATTAGAGTAAGTTTAAGGTGATAAAGAAATATCAATCTGATATTAATCAATTCAACATACTGGACGAGAATGATTGACATAAGAGAGGGTATGAGAGAATGACAAAGCCAACTACATACGAGTAAGTATTTGATGCACCGTCTGCGTAAATGACTTCATCGTAAATGCATTATAATGTGACACTTCATTAATAGAAATATAAAAATTAATGAGAGCCGTTTTAATAAATAATTTTTACAAATAATTTTTTTTTAAGTAATTTTTTTAAGGCATTTTTTTGAAAGTATTAAATAATATTAATAAATAAGGTATGTCATAAATCTTAAATAATACACAAGATTTGGGTTCGGGCGGGTATGAGTGTTAATTCGTGACGTTTACACAAAAGATTTGGATCCGGATGGGCGCTCTGTACCTACAAATTCATTGGGGCGAGTATAAGTGTTAATTTGTGATGTATCGCACTTGAATAGGTTCAATATTATAATTATTAAGATAAATAAAAAAATTGAATATTATTGTTTAATGTTAATTTTAATAGATAATTATTAATTGAAAAATAATTATTTAATAATAAATCATTTATATAATTTTAAATTGTTATCTGATGAGATGTTATGACATGGTGCACTAATGATGTAAAACTCTTGTATATCAACTGGTATCAAATATAAATACATTACATAATTCAACATATATATACCTCATTATTGCTAGCTCCCTATTTACAAGTTATAACCTCCAAACTTGTATCAAACAGCAAATGATAGACATGAATTATATAAGCTAAGACATTTTGAGAATTCTAATTCAAACATATAATTTCATCTATCCATATCTTGAATTCGTACCATCTTATCTCTTCGGTAGAAGAAAAAAGAAGATTATGTGGGAATGAAAATTAGGAATAAAATTTGGTATATTATTTATATGAAAACAAATTTCGTATAAAAAACGATTAAGAGATTGACTCACGGGATTTTCTTTTTCTTTTTTATGAAAAAAAAAAACATATCTTAAAAGTTGAAATTCGTCGGTATTTTGAAATACAATTTAAATTCTAACGTGTTATTAAATAATCATGACAATAGATGATTTTAAAACATATAAATTTATTCATGAAGTAACACTCATTCTCATACTAGGTTTTTTATCCCTTCTCACACTCGAAATTTAAATCGCGTCTAAATTCATATTTGAAAAATAGTACTAATATTACATATGATCTACTTCAAAAATAGGAACATCAACTAATCCAACAAATTCATTCGATAACATCAACAATGAGTCAGATGCTTCAAGTTCTTTAACACGCAATTCAATCTTTTGTTGCGTCTCTTCCAGCAATTTCTTCAGCTTTTCAAGCTCGTGCAAGCTAAGATTGTTTACAAGCGGTAGATCTTTCAATTGCTCATCAAGCATCTCGCCTTTCTTCTTTTCCATGCTTAGCTTCTTTTCTAAATTAATCAGTTGCTTATTCAGAGCATCAATTTTAACTTGTTGGGCAAGAAGACCATTCTTAGCAACACGATTTGACTTAGAGTTCGGTTTCTTAAAAGAACTTACAACCGACTCTACATTAGGATGACCAAAACAGAAAGGCTTACCTCCGGGAGAGAAAACAATTATAGCAATTTGAACAGCACATAGAGTTGCAAGTTCGTGCGCCTTCTTGAAAAGACCGGTTCGACGCTTAGAAAATGTAACTTGCCTAGTGCTTGAATCCTTGACCATTTTTATCTCAATCTTTCTCCTCCCCATCGCCTCCTGCGCTCGATTTGTTTTGGATCTGAATAATGTAAAAAAGAAAAGTTGTTAAATATGAAGGGATTAGGGTTCCTATTTATATTATCTTGCAAGTTCAATGTCTCTTGTATTGAATTATTTTTGTATTGCTGTTTTTATTTCCTTTTATGTAGTTTTTCTACACATGGAAGACAATTGAAATTGTCATTTAACATTTTCTTACATAACACTCTGTATTAAAATAATTTTTTGAAATAGTAGTACCCACTGTATTTTGTATTATTCTTGTCTAAACTGAGATTTAAAATTTACTATTAATATTGGTTGCTGGTTAATAAAATTTCTGATGGTTTTCGTTCAAAAAAGAATGGGCTAATAATCTTTATTTTTATTACTATTTTTAAACATTTTTTTTATTCATGAATCTATGTATTAACAATTTTAGTGTTTTTTTTTTTGTTTGTTTTAGTTAATGTACCTAGCTTTGGTTGTTGTAGATAAGGTTTGCTCTTATTTTGGTTTTGTTGTTGTTGGTCTTCTTGTTGATTATATGCATTACTTTCTTTAGTTTGTTGTGTGAGGGTGATTTAGGTGTGTCTTAGTTAGGTCGGTTAAATATAGTATGACGTGAGAATAACAATTACACTCGAACTTGACGGAAACTCTAAGCTCTATGTCCTTTTAACAGGGACAAAAAGCGGGAAATATTTTGTCTCCATTCAAATATTAGGACTACGTCCGATGGATTGGGCACTATTTCTTGTCATGTGCTGATTGTGGGTACATGCATGCATATTATTTAATAATATATTTCCATTTTGAAAATATTTAGTAATATATTATACATTTTTTACACAACCAAATTATGTAACTTTTTTTTTAAAGAACCACATTATGTAACTTACTACTCATCCTATCATGTCCCAAAATGAATGTTCTTATTTATATTTTGAGAAATATTAAGAAGAATTTAGTTAATGTGATATATTTACTCTTATTATAGCGTGGTGAATAACTAGTTAGTGTTCATCATGTGTTAATGGATACTAACTTTTTTTTTAATAGATAATATTTACAATCCATTGCAA
>JAYMSZ010000482.1:0-19608 GCA_036897665.1 Pelargonium citronellum
TCAAGGTGATACATGTGGATGAGCTCATCGAGGGGGGGAATCAGCTGAGCATACGTCATTGCCGGTGTCATTGCACTACAGAGAAACTCTACAAATTGAAGAAGAGTCCCATGGCATCGATCAAACTGCTCGCTGACCATCTTGATGTAAGGTGCATCAGCATGTATGAGAACCCTGCAGAGAATCATTACATTAGATAATTATTACTCGAGAGCTTAATATTAGCACCAATGTCAATGTCAAGGTGATTGACAAACAATAACCCAATCAAAGCAGGCAAAGCACAGAATAATATGCTCAATCTTAGCATAATTGCATAAAGGATGAAGCTCCTTATTTGACACACTTAAACAACAACGGAACAACCAAATCATATCTCAAACAAAGTTGGCTTCAGCTTCAATAATCCTTTAGCACAAAAAAAATCAACCATTAAAATCACCATTCACCGTCTTGCTGGATAAGTTTTGGTAGAAAAAGACAGCACATACAAGCTGCCTGACTCAACTCACATCCAACTTGACACTCTACAATCAGAGATCTTTATTAATCATGCAAAACAATAGATGATGTCCAAAACAAAAACAAAAAAAAGAAATATGTTGCACATTTATTCGCTCTTATAACAGGGAGATTAGCTTACACTGAGCGATGTTGAGCAATAAGCAACAGAAGGGGAATTGCCAACTTCGGTTCATCCTTAGAAAGCAATGAGTCCCTAAGCCTGTTGGTGGATTTGACCAATGCCTATTTGGAACATTAAAATCTCACATTTAGCACATAAAAGACCAAAATATGTCTATCTTCAATCTGACCAATGCCTGTTTGGAAAATTCAATATCAAACTTGCTTAGCTCCATATCATAGGTTTAAGCACACCTTGTTGTTTCGAGTAATCCCAAAAGAGGTAGCCTGAAAACGGAGAGTCTCACTCCCTGCCATGGCATCCAGTTGTTCCTCAGTCAGGTTTTCCGTGTACTGGACATTGGCCATTTGTTGAATGAGTTCCTGTACCAACATAATGCCAATTCATGACTAATCTGATTTGGGCTTAATGAGAAACCATGAGATGAAAAACCTGCAATATTGTCAATACCTGTAGGAGAACAAGCTCAATTCCTTTTCCTCGTTTCAGTTGATTCACAAGATACTGAAAGAGACCTCTCAGTTCCATGGAAGGGTACTTCTTACACCTACAAACCATTAAGTACACCACACAAATATTTAGGCATCTACACCTGACAATCTGATTTTTCAGAAGCGCATCATATCTATCACACGACTATTTTATTATAAGCGCTAAAGAAAGGCAGAGTAAAACTAAAAACTGGCAGTTACAAAAAAATGAAGAAAACACGATAGAAAGAAAGAAAAACAAGCAGTATAAGAACAACACTACAACAAGAAGTTCTCAAGGATCAAAGTGCAAAGGAAAGTTGAAGAGAATTAACCAAAGAGATGATGTGACTCTTGAACTACATACGCAGATCATTACAAGTTCAAGGATAATTTTTATGACATTATCAATCCTGCTCATCTCAGGCATAGTAATTAGACATAAGACAAACGAGCTTCCAGAGAAAAACCACCAGTACTTATAAAATTGAGCAAACCAGATACCCATCAGAACTTTGGTAGATGAAGCTCAATAAGAGAATGTGGCCTCAAACTTCTGTTGATTTTAGAGAAGCCAGGTTATACCCAACAATTTGTGAATCTCCCTCTTATTCAAAATGGAGTAAGAAATAATACATTTCCAATGGACCATTCTAGTTTTGAAATGTATTCCACAAACACGAATCACCTTTGGAATTACAAATAACCAGACAGCCATCATTAAAACCAGCCTAATCAGAAAGTATGCCTAACCGACACAAATGGCACTTCAGTTCTCACTATGTTGAACTAAAAAGCAAGCATATTGAAGCAAGATTTCCTGAAATGTGCCAACAAAAATATGAAGCCAAACATGTGACTGCTAACTGAGAATGAGCACCAAAATGAAAAACAAAGCTCCCAAGATCTTCTAACACCCTATCAACTGCCTGGTCATGGGCCTCCCACCTAAACACAGTTGAACTCTAAGCTCTTCAAAGGCCAACCAACTCAAGTAAGGGTTCCAGTGCCTGCTCAGAAATATGCAAACAACCAAACAGCCCTTCTCAATAAAAGTAGGATTTTGACAAAATGATAAGCCACTCAAAACCACTGAAGCCTATCAAGATAAACAATTAAACCTCATTTCACTTTCCAATAACAAAAATTCAACATCATCCATCTAAGTAACTGATAAATATAGGAGATATTATTTGCAGGTTGCACTCTTCCCACAGGAAAAAGGTCACCATATTGCCAGGCAACTGTTCCCCATTTCATCCTCAAATTTCCATAAGCATACTATCTCTGTAAAGGCCACCAGCCAATTCAACTGCTACAAAACCAAGGGCCACTTTCACAGTAAACCATCAACTGTTGAAAACAGATCATGTTCATTTATTCAGGTGATGCCCATACATCTATGACCATTCTACAATTGTCTTATCACATCTCTAACTACTAGCTTATAGAGCTTTTAGCAGGGAAGGGTGGAAATAGGTGAGAAGTTTAGAAAAGTAGTCCTAACAAAGGGCACACTTCTCCCCAGTAAAAGTCAGCAGTTTTTCAATCTGCCAAAACACATTAAGTTATCTGATTGATGCAACACCAAATGGAAGCCAAGATAAGGTGTTGAAACTCATGGATTTGCATACCGGGGTAAACAACAATTTCCCCAAAATTGATCTGCATCATGGAAACTCATGGGTCATATCTTAACTGAAAATTGATCTGCATCTTGGAATTCTGAGTGAAATGTCTGAAGAATTACCCATGTGCTATATTCAAATTCATTAGACTATTCGAGTACAAGACCCCTGAAATATTTTAAGGAGACATGAGTGAAAACAAAAACAAAAACAAAGGCACTCAACACAAGCAGATATTCTTAAGCACTAGCACTGCATATACAAACTCACACTGGAAATTTATATAAAATGTAGAAAAATTAGAAAAATACAGCATAGAAACAGTTATTCATGTTTAAGAAGAGAAAAATACATACAGGTGACCCCAAAATGAAGCCAATGATTGAAGCCAATCTGACAAATTAAGGCCATCGTCTTTTAGCTTCTCACGCCCTCCTTGTGCCAAACGCTCAATGACAACATATTCTAGAACATCATACTCGAGCTGTATATTGGGGAAAATATGAAATTAAGAGCCCATAACTAAACAAAAGAACAAGCAGGAGACAAAAGCAATAACTGTGATCATAAACTAATTGTACTAACAAGAAACAACTTTATCAAAACCGTAGCTGCCAACGCAACAAAACCGGATACTGGAAACCACAAAAAACAAATAAGTGCCAACTGTGTTCTCGTTGGATAAGCCACAACAGAATGATCTTAGGTATGACCAAAAACATGCATAATTAATTACCAGCAACTAGTAACTCCACCAATTTAACTCTTTGAAACACATTACATATCTGGCACCGGAAAGCCATACCTGTGTCAAATACTTGAATGCATCTACAACTGGAGTAATCATATCTCTGTATGCCTCAATCTACACAACAAAGTACCAGGGATAAAATTCTGTCATGATAAAAAAGTCAAACCAAACTGAAAATTATTAGAAGTAAGAATATTTATTATTTACATAAAAACATAAAAGTACCTGATGAACAATAGTTCGAAGTACAGTCATTGGATTTGCATGAGCTAGTTTTGCAACCATTCGACCAAGCTGCTTCAGATTTTCCTTTGCAAGCCTTTTCAAGATTCTTCTAGTATCCAACTATAAACAATAAAGAATAGTAAAAGAGCAATTTAGCACCAGACTTAAAACATTTATGAGAACAAACTAAAACATATAAATATCACCGTACCTTGGCAGTTTGCCTTGCAGCCAAAACCATTGGAATCCGTTCATCATCCTTTTCCCATTCACCATATAAACGGTAACGCGCCTGAGAAGAAAAAAATTAAACTCATTTAAACACTACTAGGCCAAAAGTTTTTAAATTGACATATCAAATAGCACTGATGTAGAGCTAACCTCATAAGGAAGCAGCGTCATTACTTCCCAGATTTCCTGCCCTACAGCTGGATTTGCTGGGATCAACTGTAAAGAAGGAAGCAAACAGGTTCCTAAAGCTTCCTCCACCCTTGCCTTAGCTTCCTTAAAGTGCAGATGAGGGTTTCGTTTTCCAGTAGCAAATTCGTGATTGACTGCACCATCACCATTACCTACAAGCTCTAGTGCAGACATGAAGTAGCCCCTCAATACCCTACAAACCTAATCACAAAGAAACCAAATGGATCAAATGACAGAGCTTGTTAATTTCAAAGTTGGGCTACATATAAGGACTTGACCTTCCACTACTAGAAGATTAATCTTGTTAGTACGATTCCACTTGCACCTTTATATGTAGTTTATTTTATTCTTTTTCTATTTTTCCAATGCGGGAATAATATTCATCACCCACTTTCTTCACTCCCCAGTCCCCCTCACGTGTAAGCCTCACATTTTTCTTTTATCGTAGGCTTGACGCGTCACGTGTAGGATTTTTCTTTCTACGCAGGAGCCACTGCAAGCGGACAGGAGATCACAAGGGTAGGTTACTCAATCGGGCCACATGCTTGAATCGAAACCAGGCTCTGATATCATGTTAAATTTCAACATTGGGCTACATATACAGACTTGCTTTCACTACTAAAAGGTCAATCTTGTTAAAATGGTTTCACTGGTACCTATATATATAACTTATTCTTTTTCTATTTTCCAATGTAGGACTTTTTATCACCCACTTTCTTCAGAGCTTAATACATATTCAGGAAAGATAAAATTATTAATAGAAAAACTATAAACAAATGTACCTTTTGCAGCAACAAAGTGTCACGGTAAAGATATGGACCCACAGCTGCAAGCAACTGAAAAAGCTCTTTAGGGACATCAATGAATGACCCATGTACTGATGAGTTTGTCAAATCCATGGAATCAGGGCTGGATCCTGACGGCAACCGAAGTGTTTGAAGATGTTTTTGATGAACAATATCATATGGTAAGGAGATTGTTTTCTCAATAAGCCTGGGAAAACATAACATAAAATCATTAGATATATTCAACTCAATGCCATTATGAGAGAGGGGGTGGAGACGAGAGGAAAAGAGGGTGAAACAATAATGAAAAATTGAAAATAAATAACCCTTAAAACTGATTTCTTGAATTAAGCTAATAAGGTTCACATCCACCTCCATACAATACTTATGGAGGACTTACTGGAATATGTTGGGCCGTTGGGACTTGGGACTGTTTTTGTGTGCCACATCAGTCTGTGAGTGCATTGTACAAACACTAGTACACTAAAGAACCAACAATATCAACTGGAGATTAAAAGATAAACAAAAAAAATATAGCAGCATTTACCTGAATAAACCATTGCAGATTTCAATGTGCGCCACTGGATTAAGAGGTGAAAGCCGGTCAAACAGTACATGGGCATGGTGCCTGACAAAATGGAGGTCATATGGAGCATGATACATAAGAAAAACAAGTATAGGTACAAGAGGATCTCTTCTTAAAAGTCAGAAACACCAGATCTTAGAAGGTTCCCCATTTCATAAAAGAAATGGGATGAAAACACTTGATCCTTGATAATGCATGATTATCAATCAACTTAGAAAAATGAATGAAGTTCATAAGAATCTCTTGTCAGACCATAAAAGCACCAGATCTTGGAAGGCTCATTTCATACAAGTACTAGATTAAAACAAATTGCTTGATATCATGTGCAATTCTCAATCAAGCAACTGTACAACTCAAATTAAAATCTGGTACTCAAGTTCGCAAACCCATAAGTATAGCCGCTAAGGACTAACTATAGACGTCCAAATGCCAAAAGAAGTGAATAACTAATATCCATACATTTAGTGAATGGAAATCAGCTTCTAATATGGAGGTATAGGAGTTCAGAATACAGTAGTGGTGTGAGAGGGGTTACTGAAAGGGGAGTGTGATGCCCTTTGTTAAGTCCATTTAAGAAAGCGAGAAATGTTTATTTAAGGCAATTCACAAATGTAAGGATTTAACTCAGGAAGAGCTGAAAGAAATACTAAAGTACTGCTAATTATTCATTGACAGAAAGTGCTAATAAAAACAACGTTCTAAATACATGAAATAATAACCAGTGGTATCTCATCTAATCTAAACTTTTAACCAGTGAAAGGATGAAGTACAAAGCAAGATAGTCCAAAATAATATACTGCTCCTAAAATCATCTTTCTGGATAAAGTGCACGAATTAAAGAACTCAAGTAATGAAGTTGTATAGTATTTCTAGTACTAGCTGTGCATAATTAAACAAAGAAAATTTAGGTAACAAATATAATGACAGTAAAGAGGAATCATATTTAAGATCAAAATAATCTTACCAATCATCAACCGAAAGAAATCCTGTCAGCAGACCCAAAGTTTGATTATTTTCAAGCTCTGAGCAACGTTCAGCAACTGCTTCAGTTTCCATATCTAATGCAGCAAAAAGGTCTACTGTCACATCTCCTTGTTTCTCATCATCCATGAGATCCTTTCCGGTAGCAGCAAGATTTATTTTTCCAATCTTATTAGCCTAAAAAAATCAGTTACAAAATCATTAACAATCAAAAAATGATACCAGACAACTTATGCTGAGGATTTAAAATCCAAACCCACCAAAAAAAGTTGTGAACCCTTAGCTAAAAGAAAAGGCAAGGATGCAACGAACTGTCAACAAAGCATATTCATAATCACAAAGATGGGTAATTACCTACCAAAAAGTGCACCCGCAAGCACAAAGGAAGTAAAAGAACAATAAAGAAAGAAAAAACAACCAAACACATACACAAATTAAAGAAAACTTACAAAAGGAATTAGGTCAAATCAAACAACGAACTAGGAAGAATTACTTTACTAGATTACATTTCTCTACAAAAAATAGAAGGTAGAGAGAAAAGAAAACAATAATAATAAAAGAACTATCATGCTACTACAAAAGGTACCGTACCTCGTCAAGACGCTTGGTAGAGAAGGCATTATAATGCTCAAACGCTTCCTCATCCTTTGGCAGTAAATGTGCATATCTGCAACAGATGCATGACATCAAATCAGAAAGGCAAAACAAGACTTTAGATGACTAACAAAGATCAAAATTTTAATGTTAAAATGTGTACTCTTGAGGATAACACATGCAATTTCTATAAAACCCGGCAGATAAAACACAAAAGCTGCATAGCTTTAACAGAAGAAAACCATTTTATATGAATTATTTCCCGTTAGAATTAATTGTATATCCCCAATACCACTAACAAGTTGCATCCAGTGATTTGCCCAGCACTGTTCAATTGACCATACTGATATTCTAAAAGGTTGACATATTGGTATTATCTACACAAGTTCAACAAAGGATAGCTGTTAGACGTGAACTTCTTGAATGAAGGGCAACAGCAAGCAAGGGTAAGACCTCCAACTTCAAGGAAAACTGTGAAGTGTGAGCATACAAATCCAGAAAGAAAGGTCCATGAAATCTGTAGTAAACCATTTATTTTGCTTGTAAAATGACTCTGAAGGAAAGCAAGAAATCAATTATTTATTGGAGTTGAAACTGAGAACCAGTTTGATATAACCATGACCTACTACAGTTATTCTATTGTTGATTTCAACATGATATAGCATCCATTGACTTGGCTACTCCTTACATAATACTTAAAATAAATGAATATTGCTTGTTCAAACCACACAGATATGGTCATCATCAAATCACCATTCTACATAAAAGAATAAATTCTATGAAGCAAATAGAGAGGAATATCATCACTAAATGCACAAAAAAAATTTCTCAATCTCCATTCTGACAGACAACCCACTATCCGGATAAAAATCTTACAGATCATCCTTCTCATTTATTTATCACAACTCACGACAGCTAGCTCATAGTAGCTTCAAAAATATACATAGCAATCCTCATCTAGAAATATCCAAAGCAGCATGGAGCACATCATTGATCAGTTTTCACTCCAAATATACCAGCAGTTCCCCATCTAAGAACCTGCAAATAATACCCAACTCCTCCACTCACTTCACACAGAGAAGCAGCTAGGAGTAGGTATGGGCCACCCTAGCTCCCAAAGAAAACATTAAAGACTATTAGCATTGACACTAATCCACTGCTTAGCCTATGGTTCATTGATTAATCCTGGGCCAACCTCTTTAATTCATTGTTTGAATCCCGCTTGCCTAAATATTCTCTCGTTACTTTTTTTTTATTTTTGCAGTTTTCTTTTCTTTTTTTAACTGTTTCATTTATATTTTTTACGTCTTTGTTTTTTCATAGTTTTTTTGTTATGGTATGAAACTTAAGAATTGAAAATATTTCGTTTATTTTCATTTTCTCTAAAGACCAATCTAATTCAAATCATAAATGTTTCAATAGTGAACGTTCTGTTTAATAAGAAAACAAAAAATAATAATAATATGGTAATATAAATTAAAATATAGAAGAAATAGTGGTATTATTTAGCTATGTTTAGTGTTTATATTTATAAACTCTGAATGAGTCACTATATAAAATATAAAAATAAAAATAAAAATCAGCCCAGAGTGAAGCCAGTCAAAAAGAAAAACAAAATCAAACTAACTCAATAGTCAGGCTTAAGTTGTTTATTTATTACTAAATTCTTGTCTATTCCTAATCATTATCAAATATGTTTTGTCAGTTTTTGTTGCTTAAATTTAGCACACGTATCTCTTATGAATCAAACCTTGAACTTAAGTTTTAGAATCTCTAAAGATATATAATGTATATACTTTAATTTGTAAGGAAAATGATTTGTTAATCGCATATTGTTGACTAATTGAGTTTTAGACAATTCAATTAAAGATGGTTGAATGACTATTATGTCACTAAGTGTATTTTTAAGATTAATTGAGTAATATTTTAGACTTGAAGTTCAATAATCACTTAATAAGTTTTTTAACTTTTTGTGTGTGTGTGTTTAGGAGTCTTGTCATTTTTTTTCTTTTCCTTTTTATGACATTCAAACATGTAATCCAATGTTGTTTTTTTAATTGACTTTATCACCAATGTCTTTTACATCTATACATGATATGAACAACATTATTATAGAAAAATTTAAATTATTCACAATGTTGTTTATTAGAAACAAGTACTTCCGAACTCGGGAAAAATACTATAGTTTAACTAAAAAAATCATGCATTCAGTTTACTCGGACGACGTCCAACGTCTAACAGTCTATTAAAAAAGTTGTGTTTATCCTTCATTCAATGTTTGGCTTTGCCATTTTCACAAAAGTCCCATTTGAATAAAAGATATGAAGGATAGAAATATTTGGCAAGCATCTAAACTTCCTCCGATCACAACCAACAAAAAAAATGACATTTTAAAACAACACAAGATACCAAATATGATCAAATAGGGAGAGTAGAATCCTTCATATAGACAGAAAAACACCAGTCTAATACCCATTTGCAATAATATATTTTAATTATGAAGTGTCCTGGCTATGCCTTCATACTTTTAGTTTTAATACTCAAGACATTCCACAATTCACACATCAGATGCAGACATTTAGCTTATTGGACAACCAGACCACTAGGGCCACTACCAAAAATGATGTGCCAGGGAAGTCTCATAACAAATGGTTATTAACAACTACCACCAGCACAGTGAATGAATAATAAGATCCAAAAAGAAATTTCAACATGGGCTATCTTACTTTGTCTATAGATATCAGAAAAAGAGGGGAAATGACTCACATGCTATCAAGATCAATGAAGTCCTCCTTCACCAGTAAAGCTGTAAGCTTATATAGCCCAAACGGCACAGGACTATTTACTTCCAAGCGTTGATAATATTGGAATTTAAACCCAAGAATTTGTGCAGCATGAGACTGCAAAATACAAAAAATAAATAAAAAGAACAAATTCAGAATCTCTTACCTATGAACAAGGACAACACAGACTAAAAAAAATATAAATATATATATATATAAAAGGGATGAACAGTTGTACCTTGGGGAAAATAGGTATCAGTTCCAAGAAGACATTGTTATCAGGCTGAAGTTCAAAACACTCCAAAATCTGAAGCGTCAAACGATGATCCATCAAACAAAAGTAAATCTCAAAGAAATTAGTACATATATAACCAATACATGAAAGAATGGCACAAACACAGGTGCTGATACAGTGATACTCACATGAAAAAGTTATAATAATAAAATTAAACAACTTACAATGTCAAAAACACGGTTTGGGTCCAGATCAAAGTGTCCGATCAATGACTGCAAAAATGAACCAGTCAAAAATAAATATAACCATGAGAAACAATAAAATTTCATTCCATGAAGGAAGAATAATGCCAAAACCTTAATAATCCCAATTGTTGCTGATGATGCATTCTCAGTCGAAGCTTCGCAATCTCGACAAAGAAGGGTCACCTATAGATCCACAAATAGTGCTCATCAGAAAGAGATGCATATATCAAAGATAAAAAAGGCATCAACAGAAACATGTTACACACACTCTACTATTTTCCAAAGCATACAAAAGGTCAAAGAAGATGGGGGAGTAAAAATGGTTAAGGAATTTCTGCCCTAATTACCATGAGAATAACTAATATCTGAATGATCAATAAGCAAACAGCAATTAAATTCCTATTATTTTGCAGATGAAACCTTAATCATAAACACAACTAATGTTACCCAAAAAAGCTCATAAGTCAAGCACATGGAAAAAAACCCGGGAAGAAATCATGTCTCTGAAAAACCCGAGCACCCGACACTTACTCTCCTAAAACTAATAACCGAGGATCTCATGCTAAAGATCTCCCCTCGCCGATAGTTTGAGCTACCATTCAAAAGATGCCAAGGAGAGCACGAAGTTCAACTAGAGCTAGCGGAAGCTTGCAGATGGCACTTGCGCGTCCCGCAAGCTCTTTTGTGTCCACCCCACACTCCCGCCAATACTTCCAAGCGGACTCCTAAGGGTACTCCCAAACAACCTACCAAGTGCACCATCGGGCGCTCGCTCGCCTTTCCCGGCAGTACTCCTATTGAGTTTGCCCTCGAGAGTACCCTCGCACCAATTGAACACACGCCAATACACCTCCCCAACACACAGTCCTAAGAGATTCTTGGAGATGATGATGTCATGCAGTCTATTCCTCCAGGGATTCCTAACACAATACTTCGTTCTCAGACAACTTTAAGGTTACAAAAGAACGCTAGGACGCTACCCATATCAGTAGGCGCTCCTAGAGGCTCCACTCCAATCCTGCAAGCATGAAGGGCAAGCGGAGGTTTCGAAGCTCACCCAGTGTTCGTGGAGGGGCACGTTTGTGAAGCCGGAACTTAGATTCACAATGACACTCACAATAGGCCCTATTGCACCAACCAATTACAGGCCACCATGTCATTGGTCAATAGTGCAAGTACAAATATTCTCTACTTAGTATGAGGATGGAATCTCATTCCTTACATTGAGACTATCTCTCTCTAGAATTCTCTATGAAGGTGTGGTTCAAATTTCCCTAAGTAAATGTTTACTCTCTTGCCCAAGGCAGATTCCCAAGCTCACACTCAAGTATCCCGCTATCGATGTTCTACTTGTGTGGTATCCAAGAACCCAAGAGCCTCTCGCTCTATTCCCCAAATTCTAGAGTTGGACCATTTTCAAGACAACATTATGCTAATTTAACTTGAGTCAAAGAGGCGCATTAATAACAGTTTCAGCAAACAATATAATTATATGTAAATTAGACAACCTCAAAAGCTAAAATTGTTAACTTATCTCAAACTTTCAAAACAAAATATGCTTCACTTTTACTGAAGTAATAGATATCCACTACGAAAGGTAGAGATGATATCATAAAGCAAATCCAACCAAGAGAATAGAGTGATATGAGAAAGGCAAAGACATCATCTACACTAAAGACAAGGCTAGTTGGGCACGTCGTGACATGATTAGATACAACTTCTAATAAAATTTGGAAGAAGCTATTAGATCTTTCTATGTTTCAATTTCTTAAGATCCATAAGCTTGGTCCATACATCTATATTAGTAGGTAAATATACTTGAATTATAGGAGCTTCTAAGTGACCATTAGTACAATATTGGCATTACAATCCCTTTGAGTATCCGAGTCAGTTTGATTTAAAGGACTGGTGTGGGGTTTAGCTTATAAACTTGAACAATCTTCTTATTCTTTGACGTCAATGAAGAATTTTGCCAAGTTCCTCAACTTTGGAGCTTTAATAACCATTAATAATAATTTACACAGCTCTTGAACCCCATATTTACTTTTACTATTTCCTTTCGTCCTCAACAACAATCTTTTGAATTATTTGACGTAGGAAGAATTTTGCTAAGTTCTTGAACTTTGGTGCTTTTTGAATAACACTAAAATATGTCCAAGCACTATTAACAACGATTCTCACAACTCTTAAACAACAAATTTACTTTTTCTTTCTTCCTCTAGATCCTCAACAAAATCCCTTTTTCCACAATTTTTTATTTAATCCCGTCACATAATACGAAAATATGTAAGGCAGTAACTTAAGGGATTGCTTATGATTCTCTACTTAGTTTCAATCCTCCATTATGCATATATGTGTGTGTATTTCATTGAATACACAATATACTATACATGAATTATTCCTCTTTGGTTATTACATGGTATCATATCATCTACAATTTTTAATTGCCAAATGAGCCATTACGTTTTGTTTTGTCCGAGAGAGCAGAACAATGTTTGCACAAGAGACAAAGCCCTGAGTCACCCCATTAAAGTGACCTCATCTCACAGCCAGCAATGAAAGGAACACAACCTTGAGACCCCCAAAATCTAGTCGTTATCGGAGCCATGTGTTAGCTTCACATGAAATTTAGTGCCTTATTGTTACCGAATTATTGTCTCTTTCAAATCTCAAGACGAGGCAAAAATTATAGGTGAAGGACATGTATCAAGGAATTTTTAATTCTGAGCAAGCGCCCAGATCCATTGAATGTTCAGGTGTCTTAATTATATTGTGTTAAAGAGACTCTAACCCAGTTTTATTGGGATCATCATTAGATTGTGATGTATGTCAGTAAGCAAAAGCATCATCATCATTAGTTTGTACCTCGAGTCAATAAAAGAGTTAAATGTCCTTTTGAGTTAGTTCATTATAATGCTTTGGGTCCACATCCCATTGAATCCAAAACTAGATTTCAGTATTTTGTTTCTTCCATTGATTATTTTTCTTGAATGACTGTTTTATGAGGAATTGTTTGAACTGCTTTCCTATTTTGATGGTTTTTGTGCTGAAATAAAAACACAATCTAATACTTCATTGCGTATTTTGAGAAGTAAATAATGCCAAAGAATTTTTTTATCCACATCGAACTTACATGACCCAAAATGGCATTCTCTATCAATCTTCTTGTGTTGGCCCACCATCCCAAAATGGTATTTCTAAAAGAAAAAAATATACACCTTGAGACAACCAAAGCACTTTTATTCCAACCACATCTTCAAATGTTTTTGGGCTTGTTTTCTCATAAAATGTTTGCCATCATCAAAGTTGTAGGGGGAGATTCCCTATAGCATCTTATTTTTCTACCAAGTCTTTGTTTCTTATTGAATCTCACATTTTTTGTTACGCTTGTTTTGTTTAGGATATACTTTTATCAATTCCTTAGTAATCATTGTACAGTTGGTGTGAAGTACCTCCGCACAAAGGAAATTATCATCTTCAAGATCATTAAAAACAGTACTTTAGAAGCATATTTGACACGAACAGAAATTAGCAAATTCTTACATATAAAGAAAAAAACATCAAGAAGCCCAATACATTTAGATGACGTCAAAGGAGCAAAAGATGACAAAGAATGAATCGCACAGACATGAACAAAATTAGGAGTAGAATATTCACTTCCCTCTCGGCAATGTTCTTTGTCATTGTGAAAAGAGAACCAAATAAGAAACATGACATAAAAGTTTAACCATTTTAAGTAAACATACCAGTTTGGCATAGCCCTCACTCTCTTCCCGAAGAAGGTTAAATTTTGACTGTTGGTAGAGAAGACGAGTGTTTACTCTAACCTGGATATATTACCACACAGACATCAAATGGAAGTGACTAAGAGATTAGCACATGATTTTAAGGGAAAATTATCACCAAATCAATTTTACTGAATGAGGATGCCAAATAATCAAGTTCTCTTGCTGGTCAGAATAAACAAAAACAACAATCGAATCAAACCAGAGCATGTAGAAAATTATTTGTTCATACCTCCTTATTCTTCAATTCTTGAGCCTTTATCTTGATCATATCAGCCTCCCATAGAAATTCTTCCTATATAGTATGAAAATTTGTCAAAAGAAATTCTCCAATTTTTGAAAAGGTAGAGCAAGATACAATAGATGCTATGCAAAGATAACCAAATAACAAGATTCACCTCACACCGCTCTTGGAAAAACCTCAATGGAACCAAAGAAGAATCCACCAATGATTTTGCCTACAAAAAAGTATACATCAAGTTTTTTTACATGAATGAAGCAACTATGAAAAATAAGTAGAAAGAACCCGGCCTTTTAACCTTAAGAACATTGCAAATCAATCAATTAACTCTAGAAGATGGTCAAAGGAATATGAATGAAGCAACCATGAAAAATAAGCAGAAAGAACCCGGCCTTTTAATTTTGAGAACATTGTTAATCAATCACTATAGATGATAGTTAAAGACTTAAAGGAACAAGTCATCTTGACCACAAAAGTATTTTCCATTCCGGGAAACCAAAACAAATAAAGAATCCTCTATTTGTCAATTTTATGAAGGCACAAGATCCCAAACCTAGCACTAAACTCAATAGACATTTGCATAAGTATCAACCACGTATATCTTTCATGTCATCTTACATATAAGTGGACAAACAATACATGAGATGTGAAAACAAGTATAGGAGAGGGTCTACAACTCCACATCAAGGGTCAGCATTAAGCTCTTGTCTTTTCACAAGGGTAGTGGTTGTAATTGTTGGAAACTATTTGGAGAAGGTTCAATCTGGAATGGAATATATGCTTTAAAACGTAGAACTGCAATAGTGAAGCTAGTTCTCAAGTGATGGACATTTGAAATACATTTTGAGACACTAACAGTAGCCCTTAATTTCACAAAAATTAACCATTTCAATATCTCATACAGTCATACAGATAATAAATAAGGGAGTATAAGTCAATGAAAGCATTGGAAATAGAACTTGCATTTTTTATAAAAAGGGATAAATGCTTGAAAATGATATTTGTTCAAATCACATACTAACCAATTTAATAAGACGGGTACGATAATCTCCGGGCATCGTGAGCTGCAAAATAGGAAATGTCAATCAAAACTAAACATCAATTAGTTTGTTACAAAATAGTTTATTTTAGTGGAAAATGAACATATTTTGTATAAAACTGCAGTTCTTCAAATGTTAAAAGGACGCTATTAACTCTAATATTGGCACCAGAATTAAAGCAAATTTTAATTTGAGCAATAAACTTTACCAATTAGCTTCAATCTACATTAACTAGTATCTCAAGTGATCACTGATCATTAACTTTACATATTTTCAATCCAATGCATTTTGAACTGTTGATTCGTGTGATTGGAAGCAACCATTAGGTTTGTGAAGAAACCTAGAAATCGATCATTGATCCAACTAGAATCCCTTCAAGGATAGTTCAGGACAGAAAATTGACGAGTAACAACAAAACTGATTGAGCTAAATAGCTCATTATAGAAAAATAGACTTGAGAGATATAGAAATAGGGAAAAGACAAAATTGTTTCAAGAATCAACAGAAGCAGAAGCAACCCCTCTTTGTTAAGGTCCGAAGGGGAACTCTTACATAGGTCCATCAGTGACTTGGATTATAGCTATTGGTGACATTAAGCTCGGGATTCATGTCATCTATGTGGCACACAACTTGTTATATCAATGTGAATCATCAATCACATGGAACTTTTGTCTTTCAAATGAAGTGGCAAATCATGAAGAGCGGGGAGCACTAACGTGTTTTCACAAAATCTTACGATTAAAAAGTTAAAAACTATGTGTCATGATTTGTTTTGTATACTAATTGTCAAACATTCTCCATCTACTATAGGTGTAATATTTTGCACGATTTGAATTCTGTGTAATTATTGTCGCATGGCGCACAATGCGCAAACCTCTTTCTAAGCATTGGCACGCATCTATTGAAAATATGGCTCAGAGATGTATTATAATTTAAAATATATATTCTAGGCATATTTAATGCCATTGTTATGATAAAAGTATTTTAGTATTAATACTCTACATAATACTCAAAGGTTATGTAACCAGCAAGTAAAATTGTGTTCACAAGGTACTAAGTGGTATACTAGCTATCAAATAACAAAATCATTTTCCCAAAATACCTTTTCCATATGATTAGGAATTATAATAAACCATTGAAAATGCTTGTGATAGCGTTCAAGGGGCATATTGTTATATCATATAGATTAATGAAATTTCGACATCATAACATCTAGAAATATCATGAGAAGAAACCAAAAGAAGAAGAAACGACATAAAGTATGAGAGAATGAGATGAATTCAAATATTACCCTCAAGAACTCGATCAAATACTCTTTTATGATAGAAGTGAATGATTATTATATGAGGCAAAGTTGAATTTTGATGTATTTTATGCATTCATATACCAACCATTTCTAGGTGCATAATACCTCTTATGAGGTAAGGTTCATTATACCCCCAACATACCAGGTGGCTTGCCAATAAATAAATAAATATATATATATATATTAGTAGTGCATCTAAAAAACTTTTTTAGAAGAAAAAAATATTCATAACATTCCCTTGCATATTAATAATCTTGACAGCTTCCCCTGTTCTGGTCACATCATTGCACTTCTCAGTTACGATTCATTACAAGGTGAGAGCATCAAGTCTTTTTTCTTGTTTTGTTGTTTATACCCTGAGGATCATAAGATAGACAAAAGAGAGCTTGTGCAATCTTGGATGGGCGAAGGTTTGGTAGACGTGGGACCAAATTATGAAGATTTAATCAACAGGGGAATCGCTTTGAAAGTAAAATTAAAAGAGTTGAAGTATTCTAATAAAGGTCCTTGCATTTGGATATAAATGTAGCAACAAGGAAGAAAAATGCCAGAAAAACCACACTCTAAAAGCATTTCCAATAAAGAGTTAACACCATCTCCTAAAAGCACTTGAAGAAGTTTACCACCCACTCTCAATCTCTCATACAGAACAATGCGTCCTACCAAGAATTCCAACTAAATAACTCTAACACAATGAACCAGCTATTTCAATCAAGAGGTTCCTAAGCAGAATTTACAAAATATCAAATTGTCCACAAAACTAAAAGAGGTTTATGACTGAAATGTACAGTATCTAATAGGCCAGAGAACTGGGACATCAAAACTCATAACAAAAACTGATCATACATGTTCTGTTCCCAATAGATTCTATAGGTTTGATCACAAGTAACTAAACCCAAACATGGAAATATTCAATTTTCCTTCTTTTTTCCAAAATTTTGACAGCAATCAACACAGCAGTAAAGCGAGAATAGAAACACTCACGTCTTGAGCCATCTGAGTCACAACATCCGCAAAATTGGAACCCAGCTCCTCATGCGAGACCCTCTCCAAAAACTCAACCGAATCCAACACAGCTTTACACTTCTGAAACGCCAACTCCCCACGGACCTAATAAAGCAGTGGGCGCGCATGAATACGTATATGCAAAACGGCGAATCGAGAAGAGAGAAAGAGAGCAACGAACCAGGGACCAAGAGAGCTCGTAGAGGAAGCGGAGCATGGGGACGGCGTTGGAAGGCTTGAAGGTAGGGTTTCCGGTGCTCTTCCATTCGCGGAGGAGGTCCTCCGTGACGTATATGCACTCCACGGGAGGGAGAGACATTGTGCGGAGCTCGGAGAGAATGGGAACAGAAACCCTAGAGAGAGAGAGATGGAGGTGTGGCTCTTGTGTTGGGGTTGGAGTGTTGGTGGATTAGAGAGGAAATGGTGAAATTAGAGGGAGTATCATGACATCGAGGTCAGAAAAATGGAGGTCGGATTAGGGTTTCAGAGGATCTGTAGTTTTGTTGGGGGGTTTTGGGGAAGGAGATGGAGGTGTGGCTCTTGTGTTTGCTGTTCTGTTCTGTTCTGTTCTCTGTAGTCCGATTTGGTCTCTCTCAGCTTGATGCTTTTGGGTCCTGGGTTGTCCAAATTGTATCTGGATAACGGGTCGGATCTATTTTCATGAAGGTTTTTTTTGTTTTTAACCGGGAGGTTCACGAAGCGGGCCCACGATCAGCGTAAGATTAGCCCATTTAAGACATATCATACTTCAAGTCGGGTAGTACCACAAGGGTGGCAAAACTCTTTCTACCAAGTTTTAACGCATCTGCAACTAGTTGTGTCTTATTCGTTGCATGAAATAAAAAAAATTGTTATAAAGATATTGTTAATACCGCTCAAGTGCAATAGGAGTAGTTTATATTAATAGTTTTGAATGAAGATTTGATTTGATTTATTTTGTTTTTACAATAAAAATTTATTGGACATCATATGCTATGTATATTAAAGTTTTTTTGTTTGATGAAAGTAATTAAAAAGAGTATTTAAGAGAATCATATTCTTTTACGGTATATAATTAAATTGAAAAATCGTACAAAATAAATATATAGAAAATAATAAATAATAAAAAATAATTCATTTTCTTTTCTCGATTCAATGAGAACTCATACTCGACCTCAATCACAATCAACATCCTTCGTTCTTCTCTAAATTAATACATAAGTGAGTTCATTTTATTTGTACATCTTACAACACAATAAATATAAAAACCTATATTTATATGTATCAATTACAGTTTACATAATAGTTTAACTTGTCTTGTTGATGATTTTCATATCTTAACAATTTAAAATTTAAAATTTAAAATGTATTGATTTGTAATTATAAAAAAAATGCGTCAAAACTAAAAATTTGATGGCGTGAAACTTTAATACGCATTATAAACATTTATTTTATCTTACTTTATGTATAGTTTGCAATTGGTAAATCTTTTTCAAATAACATTAGCAATTGAGTGGTTGAACTATATCAAAATTACTACTATCGTATTCCCACAATTATTAGTTAGGACAGTCACAATAGTTAGCCTTTAAAAATTAGGACTTGTATGTTAACAATACTTAACAGCTTTAAAGTAGTTTCGTAAAATAATAATTCTGCTTCGTATAAAAATCTCACATCGTAAATAAAGAATAATATTCATTACAACATCCAAAGCAAAAGTCATGGTTGCAAATTATATGGAATAGATAAAATGGGCTTGGATACGGGCCTAAAGTTTGGTCTCTTTGAAGTTCAAATTTTAAATTACACAAATTGTTTTTTTTTTGGGCAAATTACATATTACTACCTATTATGATGTCCCAAAACACATGACTACACTTTTTAATTTTCATAACATTTT